>ML785621.1:397436-434777 GCA_009831015.1 Picea engelmannii | reverse complement strand
TGCAGTAACTTCAGCTGACAATGAAAATTGAGGATCAAATTGGATTTTTTGTTTTTAGTTTTAAAGTTTTCAGTATACAGATTGGAGTTTTCTGGTGATAAAGGCTAAGCGTTTGAAGTAGTATTCAATTTCATTTGTTTGGTGAAGTATATTGGTGTGTTTGAATGTCTTAGATGTATATGGTCTTTGTAGTGGAGAAATGTATGAAATGATTAATAGAGGAATTTTGGGATCTTAAATTGGCTCTTTTGAAATATATATATATATATTAATTGGAACTGAACCTTATATTAATATGAAGGCTGCATCTAAGCAAACAACCAAATCAAGAGAGTTTTACATATAATTTGGCTTGAAGCCTCTAGTTATATTACAAATGTCATGTTAAAAAACATATATATTTTTCTATAAAACTTCCATATAATACAATGTAAATTTTTTTTACAAAGTATTTCATCAAAAATACAAATTTATAAAACATTAACTATGAAACGATTCATAATGTGCACCCCCTGTTCTTACTTTGAATTTCCAAGGCATGAAACTGCTGAAACTTGATTGATGGAGGTTGTCTGGGAATGTTGTGGCAAAATCAAGGATCTCAAAAATTGACTTGTCGTTTCTAGACCTAAGTAGGATGAGATTTGTTATTGTCTGTTCCAATACCCTAAGTTTTATCGATACATGTTGAAGGGGCATGCTATTAACTTCAATAATTTCCTTATGTTAGCAAAGGATTCATTTGATATCGCTCCAGGTGGGATCCATTTTTATACCAAGCAAGCACCCAAAATAACCAGTCCGTAGTACAAAATTAAACCCACCACCGGGGTTAGCTAAAACAGGGGCAAGAAAGCAACTAGGATAACCAATCCACAAACAACCAGTTAACCCACTGCCAAATTTAACAGGTGCAAGGATAAATCATTCAAAATTACCATACCCATATATAGACCCACTGCAAAAGTTGATATACCCAAAGAAGAGAAGATAGTATTTGAAATTAAAACTCAAATTGATAGTATCCAACGATCTGAAATGAACATAATCGAAAGAGAGAAACTTGGTGACTAGGGGTAGCCTGGTCAGATGACGATTCATAGTCAACATTGAACACATGTCGCCCAAAGTCCTCAAACCCCTACAACAATTAGCCACGAACTCCCCAGAGAAAAACCACAACACACCACACCTATCTTCATCTCCACACAAAGGAATGGATTTCATGATCAGAGCCAACCCCCAAGATAACCTATGTTCGCACAAGCCAAAATGAATGCTCCCATCAACTTCATAACCATACAAATGTGCGATTTGTTCATTCCCATTGTTGCTCAAACCTTCGGTTTTCCACTTGTCCCGCCAATTTAACGAATTATCCATGAGGATTAAGGTATGGGAAACATCCCCTTTCCCCATTGACTAATATTTCTCCTTCTAAGAAGGATTAGACCTTGGCCCAACAATCCACTTCGGAATTAAGCTCACACTTAATGTGGAACACATTATATTCTTCAAATTCGGCAAAGAGGGATGGGGAACGAGATATTACAAAAATGAAAATAGTATTCCGAATGATATTCCATTTGATGATCACCCTTATCACTAACATAGAGTCATCCATGTTTGTTAGCTTCTGAATCCCTATTTCTTTTGCAAGTCTGATGCCTTACCAAAGGGCATAAGCTTCAACAATGTTATTTGAGACATTGCTTAGGCCCCAAGCATAATATGCAACTTAAATTCCTCCGGGATCACAAATAGTAGCCCCCAACACCTTCCACCCTTGGGTTGTTTCGAGAAGCCCCATATAAAAAATGAATATTGAATTGCTTAAGGGAGAGCCACTCCTTGAATTCTTGTTTAGATATCCTAATAGCCCATCTACATAAAATGGGTGCCCAAACTTTCAGGTAGGGATTGAATATCTCCCAACTTGAATCTACTCATCCATTGTTGTTCACAGTCATATAAAGCTTGGTCTTTCTGATCTAGGCGGTATTGAATATACTCCAAGAGCAAGGAGAAGGATTTAACTACTTTTTTGGGCCACATCACCTCATCATGGAAGATTTTTTTATTACGTGATAACCAAATAATTCATCATAAATACTTTGGGAGGGATTCCCAAATCTATTTGAAGTGATATTTTTTCTTGAAGCATCCTTTGTATCTCTTCCACCACTGTGTGAAGAAATTAAAGCATGAAAGATGCCAAACAAACCTATGCATTAGATCGTCTAAAGAAAAAGACCAAACTTCTTTTGCATAACAACATTCAATAAACATGTGTTGGATTATTTCCTCATTGTTGAGATAGAGGGCACAACGAGAAGGACCTGCAATTCCACATTTACTTAAGTTCTCCGAGGTAACAATTTTTCTGTGAGCAACCAACCAACAAAAAATATTAATTTTAGGAAACCTGTCACTATGCCAAATGGTCTTCCATATGCCATATCATGGGAAGGAGATAGATGCCTCTAATAGTGCATAATATCCTTTCTTCACTGTGAAATTGGAGTCACTCCAACCATGAAAATCAAGATGGCTTCTATGTCGAGGGGTGCTTCCATGCAAAGAAAAGAATAGAGGCTTATATAAAGGTTTCAAGAGAGGAGGAAGGGAGATTGACTTCCAATTCAAACATAACCCAGAGTCTATGTTCCATGTAGATATGTCAGAGAGAGTATTCAACCCACGCTTAGTCATCCACAATCTTAAAGGGGCCAAGTCCATATGCATGGAAAGGCATCCCTTACCCAAAATTTTGTCTTCCTAGATATTTATACACCTACCATTCTGTAATATCCCCCGGTAGAGCCCCAGTTGTAATTATGAATTGTACACATGTTTGTTAGGTTGGTGAGCTAAGTTATAATAAGCTATGAGGTTTATGTTGTAACACCCCTATTTCTCCCAGCTTGTAATTAATCATAAAATAGGATTACCATGCTAAGGAATGTGGACAGTGTAAATGTATTATTGTTTGAGTTGCCAATAACTGATTATGGGAGTGGAGCCTTGAAAGTACTGGCCATGATATCACTAGAGGAAAGAATGTGAAAAATATAAGAGAGGGTCATTATATCAAATAACCCCAAATTACCTTGATGAGGATAATAGATCTCTTTTGGATCCCAAGGAGAGAAACCGGTTAATGAAGAAAGGACCAGTGGTTGAATTATCAACCACTCCCATGAATGGGAGCATGGTCTGATTGCAGAATGTTAGCCCGAAGTACCACTGGGTATGACAAACCAAGCTGACCTGAGTTCCCTTTTGACAAAAGGAACAGGATTGGTCGAGAACGATACTGGGGAAAATGATATAATAAAAATCAGTAAGGAGACTAGGGGGATCTCCCCAGCGGATGATGAACAGGAGGCCACGAGCTTGAAGATGAGTGAGCATCTGATGAACCTCACCTAGGGCCATGACAGAGAAATAAATCTTTGAAAGTTGTAGAGAACAGAACCCGAGCAGAAGCTGAAACAGAGAAAGAATCCTTGAGAACCGTGAGAGTTCCTTGTGTTGGAGTTACTTCACACACACCTATGATTTATTTTTCCTAAGTTTTTTCCTTGTTTATTAGTCATAATTAGTCATTATCCAGTCTCCTATATTTTAGGAGAGAATATTCCACCTGGAGAATATTTTCTTTTAGTTGACACTTCAGTTTGACTAATTGAGTTGAGTTTAGATGTTGCATTGGTTTTGTCACCATGCAACGTTGGGATCATCACCAACTAATGCGCACTTGCCTTGGGATCATCACCAGACTGGTGCATTACCCTTGATTTCCTGAGTTAACTCCTCACTACTCTTTGTTCAGTTAGTTAACTGAAGACTAGTTGACTAGTTAAGTCAACTAGGTGGCAGTTCACTCCCATAACTGCCCGAGAGACTAGACTAGGTGGAAGTTCACTCCCGTAACTGTTGGTGTGTGTCCATATCACTCTAGACCACCACTATGGCTCATTAGTTACTCCTGTATCCTATATCTATTGTAAATTATTCACTCTTTGAGTGTGGAATACGGTTAATGAGAATTCTTCCATTCTTTCTCTCTTCCTTCTTCTTTCTCAATTTCTCTCTGTAAATGTGTCTATTATTGTTTAGCTAGATCTATTCTGTGCAGGTTCAACACATTTACATGGTATCAGAGCCGATGGACTGCTAAGCAAAAACTACACCAAATTATTTTTGCATGTATGGAAGATTGAAGAACACAGAAAATATGGAATTTATGTTTTACTCATCGATAATACTTATCATGCCTCATAATTATCTAGAATGGAAGCCAAAAATTCTACTTCATATTAGATGCAGAGGCTTGTACCAAATAGCTATGGCAATGGAAGTGGAGCCTGATTCCACCGATGAGAAAAATGACTTTCTCAATAGACAAGATATGGCCATAGGATTTATCTACATGTCTATTTCTCTAGAAATTCTCCACCAAGTATGTGATGTCACACAAGAATTCACTCCAAATGAATTATGGACCAGATTGGACTATTTGGGAATAAAAAAGATTGTGAAGATTGCATGCAGGGGATTGGAAAGATAGAGCCAAACGAGAAACCGTCATAAGATCGAGCCTCTTATTCTGAAGAGTCTTCTACACAAGTATTTGCATAATTTTGTATTTCAATAATTGAAGATGATTTCTACTCCATTTCAGATTTGTTTTCTAAAATTCATGTGGAAGATATATGGAATGCATCTCAGGAGTCACATGCATACACTTTTCCATGCGCAATGCATGCATCTCTGGATACAAAAAGAGATCCGTGCACATCAGACTCTATTATGATATTTTCTGAGCCAAATTTGCAGAAAAAATCGGATATTTGAATTCCTCTCAGGAAAATATCCAATTTCAAAAACAAAATCGTCTGAAATGGAGTCCGGGAAGTGAAGTTATGATCGTTTTAAAATCAACAAAATTTCAGCATTTTTTTGAAAACAGTCGCACGGTTTTCAAAATTTCATCCAAACTTTATTTGGATGTTTTTAATTACAAGAAGATAAAGTGGATATGTGTGGAAATATCAATGGTGCATATACTTCATCAGATCCGTGCAAACATCTACATCTTCAACAAAATCTTCAACAAGAACAAACTTGCACAGTTGCGAGGTCGTCTTGGAGTCAAGGATAGGGTTGCTTAGCAATTGTTTTTTGTTCCTTCTCATTTTTTTTATGCATTGTAATTTGACCGGGGGATTTTCCCATGAGGTTTTCCCTCTTTCCTCATTTAGTTCAATGTATCTTTTGAATTTGGGTACCTAACATGGCCTTGTTGCTGGGACCCATTCTTTATTTTCACCATAGTGATGTTCATGGGGGGTGTTGGAGTTACTTCACACACACCTATGATTTATTTTTCCTAAGGTTTTTCCTTGTTTATTAGTCATAATTAGTCATTATCCAGTTTTCTATATTTTAGGGGAGAATATTCCACTTGGAGAATATTCTCTTTCAGTTGACACTTCAATTTGACTAGTTGAGTTGAGTTTAGATGTTGCATTGGTTTTGTCACCATGCAACATTGGGATCATCACCAACTAATGTGCACTTGCCTTGGGATCATCACTATACTGGTGCATTACTCTTGATTTCTTGAGTTAACTCTTCAATACTCTCTATTCAGTCAATTAACTAGTTAAGTCAACTAGGTGGCAGTTCACTCCCGTAACTACTTGAGAGACTAGACTAGGTGGTAGTTCACTCTCGTAACTGCTGGTGTGTGTCCAGATCACTCTAGACCACCACTATGGCTCATTAGTTACTCATGTATCCTATATCTATTGTAAATTATTCACTCTTTGAGTGTGGAATGCGGTTAATGAGAATTCTTCCATTCTTTCTCTCTTGCTTCTTCTTTCTCAATTTCTCTCTACAAATGTGTGTATTATTGTTTATCTAGATCTATTATGTGTAGGTTCAACACATTTACACCTTGGTGATATCATGGATTGGCACGGGGGTGGAAAGATTGCTAAGAATGAATGCCTCTGAGCCTATGGTCGGGTGGAAGGACAAACACCCACAGTCAGTTAGTTGGCTACCACCTATAATAGATAAGTAATTGAATATCTTGTGTATTTAAGTGGTACTGTGAATTAAAGTTGGATATCCTATGAATGTTGTAGGGATGGATATGTGTTCTTAATGATTATACTGTATCCCTTTTATTCCTTCTTGATTGTGTAATTAGGCAAGTGGGAGACTATATGAATTGGATGTGTTTTTATACTCGTAAATGCTTGCGTTTCGTGGTGGCTTAAGCTAGAGCCATGAACTGTGAGTTCATCGACCATAGGTATAGTTTCATGTACACATTTCAACCCTCCTAGTCATTCTAAGTCCCTTGGAGGACGGAGTTGGTTAATCTCAGGAGAGGTAGTGCAAATATGCATGGGCTCTTTGCGAGGCAAGAAGAGATCAAGAACCACTTAAGTTCTAGACTTGATGAAGGAGCACAAGAATAGTGCAGAAGACCCTTCTAAGTGTTAAGCTGAGGAGAAAGAGCGCAATTCCCTTAAATCCTTCATAAATGATGAAGCTCAAGAAGGATAGCGAGACTCAAGTATCGAAAGCGAATATCCTTTCGTTTGGAAGATGAACAAATGAGATTCGTTCGGAAGGATTCGAGGTCTGTCATGACTGTTAGATTTGAAGGAGCAGCGTAGGCGTTAACGCCTCAACTCCTTCAGTCTTTGAGAGATCGACGAATTTTGGTAATCATTGTGAAGAGAATGTATCATCTGAAACTCGAAGTTGTGATGCGATCTGGATCGTAGATCCAAGGATCTATCGGGACCCACCTTGACCGTCAGATCTGTGAGTGCAGAGTTCACGCGATGGGAGAATCGCGCGTTGGTGCGATTAAACTTCCAAAACCTGAAGTTGCGATGTGATTTGGACCGTTGGATTGAGGAAAGTCATGGACCATTGATCCGACACGAGCATATTTACACAAGGAGTACGTGGGAGTTCGAAATTCCCTAAGGTCCAAGCCCAAAAGAGACTAGCGCTTTTCAGAAGCGCAGATGAGGTCCAAGAGGTGAACTTGTTTTAAGTTCGTAAGCTCAGAAGGGAAAACAGAAGTCGAGACCCATACATTAGGGCTCGCAGTAAGTAAATCGAAGATCAATACCTTCGAAACATTTGAAATCTTCCAAGTCAGGAGAATTCTAAAGCTCAGGAGGAGGAGCAACAGTAACCGTCGGATTGGTTGTAAGGGGAAGCCTGATCTGTTGGATTAGTGCCTAGCGAACAAGGATAGCATAGGATAAGAGAACAAATCTCATCCATTGGATATGAGCGTAGAGGGTCAATCGTCATTGGATCTTGAAAGAAGTGCATGAGTCTTAATGCTCGTATGCATAGGAGAGAGAATCTCTCAAGGTTTGAAACTTGAGATTCCTGAAGCGTGAAGAGCCGGAACAGATCTGGACTATTGGATCTAGAGGAGATACATGTCAATGGGCCGAAATATCTAGAAGAAGGCGGAGTTGTAATGTTGAAACACCTGAAGCATAGATAGTTGAAGAGCCGAGAGCCGTTGATCTGCGAGGGGACACTTGTCACCAGATCACGAGCTCCGGGGAAAGTTACACTGGAGTTTCAGTTTGAGAACTAAACTAGCCGAAGCCTGAAGACCCGAAGTAAATCTAGACCGTCAGATCCAGAAAGGGGCACGTGGCGAAAGATCGTGGACTTCGAGAGAAAAGAGAAGGATAAGTTGAGGTTTGAGATCACCGAAGCTCGAATATTCTAAGCAAATGATAGCCATCGATCTGGGGTTGGACAGGTGTCACCAGATTGTGAACTCTAGAAGGATTCACTCTAGAGACTTGTGGTTATTGAGATTTGAAATCGTCGAAGGTCGAAGTCCTGGAAATGATGAGAGCCTTTGATGCGAACATGGACACGCGGCGTTAGATTGCGAGGTTTGGGAAAATTGTATTGAATCTCTTAGTTGAGATTTGAGATTTACAAAGTCCGAAGAGCTGAAGCATATTAGAGTCGTCAGATCACCCGAAGTGATTTATTGTTGATTAAGGTTGGTTGTCATTGATGTCAACCCTTGAGGAAAGCCCCACAACATAAAGGTTTGGGTAATGGACCCAATTTTGTTTGATGTAAATATGACTCATTATTTTCTTGTCATGGTTGAATAAGTAAAGATGGATGAATTCCAAAGTGGTCCCCTTATGGTGAAAGCCCTCACGGGAAGACGCTTTGTGGAGTAAGATAACCCATGCTTAATTGTGGAATAATGAGATGAAGAATAATGAATTTGTCAGGGAAACTATCCTATATGGATAGTGCTTGTCATGCCATTTCTGGTGGTATGTGGAACGTCACATAACTCCTCACGGTTAGAGAGTTATGACCATGTGAAGCTGGAGAACCCAGGTTTGGGTAATGGACCCAAGTTTGTTTGATGGATAATGATACGATTTTTGATATATTTGAAGGTAATACCATTCTATATGGATATTACATGTCATTCCATTTCTGGTGGTATGTGGAACGTCACATAACTCCTTACGGTTTGAGAGTTATGGCCTTACGAAGTTGGAGGACCCTCATATGTCATCTAGAAGCCCCAAAATGTAAAAGTAGTCAAAGTGATTTAAGATATTTTAGAAGGTAAATAATAAATTGAAGTTATGAGTGTACTATAATTCAAAGTGAATACAAAATAAATTATTTAAATAATAAATTTAATGGAGAAATTAGAAGTGGGTTAACCCTAAAATAAGGAAAGTGGGCAAAGTGACCTAGAAGATGTTTTTAAGGAAGTTACTTGGAGAGTATAAATAAGAGGCAAGGCTCTCTCATTTTAGACACACTTGAGCATGTTGACTACCTATATGTTTCCAAGGTAACCAAATGATAACTAAGATGAATTTTTGAGGGAAGGTGAAGAAAAGAAGGCTGAAATTCAAGGAAGGATAAATTCTTTTGATGATGCTTTCCAAGGTATGTTATTTATAGGTCATCTCACTATTTTCGAAATAATTTTTTTTATAGAATGATTCAGACTGTGAAATTGATATTCCATTGAGGAAACATATCCAAGTATCTTTCATAAAAAATTCATCTTGTGGGTCATTGTATTTTTGGAGTTACAGTCCGTGGAAAATAGGGTTTGTGGCTAGTCATGAAACTAGTCAAAAATAGGTGTTTCGGGTAAAAACGTCATAACTTATTCACAACAGATCCAAATTCAGTACAACAAAATGTTTTGGTTAGAGTACAATATTTAGTATGTTTTGTAACAGTTTCAGATCGATTCAACAAATATTCTGTGCGGGGCACACTCTACAAGGTCGCTCTTTAGAATAAGCCAGAATTCAACAAGGTATGCCATTTTTGCTATAAATCCTTTTCTGAGAGGTTCCAAGTAGTGACACCTGGATGAATTGCACAAAACAAACTGAATAACATTGTGTATCAGTTTCAGATATTTATTCATTACAGGTACAAAGTTATGATTATTTCAAGTTAGGGTTGTTGACTAATCCAAAACTAGTCATGTGAGACTAAAGAAACGTTTGATGAAAATGCTAGTCTCTTGTTGTTTAAAGTTAAGGAAGGTTTGAAGGCATGTGATCATATACCCCAGGTCTATTATAGATTTATAAATCATATTTGGATGATTAAATTGATGAGGGATTTTGGTTGAGGTACAAGTTGGGTACATGGTTGAGACAAGTAGTTGATGAGTTGACACATACATGAGGTGCATAGTTGATGATGTTGGTACATATTGTTGGGTCATAGTTGATGAGTAGTTGAAACATGATTGGTACATACTTGGTACATGGTTGGTTGCACTTGTTTATGGTACAGATTGATTATAGATTGTTTGGTACAGGTTGGTGCATGGTTGATGCACTTGCTTATGGTACAGGTTGGTGCATGGTTGATGCACTTGTTTATGGTATATGTTGATTACAGGTTGAGGTATAGGTTGATGCATGGTTCATGTTTATTGGTACAGGTTTACAATGGTATATCTCACAGTGATAGTGTGACAATGGTTCCATCATTCTACTTCTGCTTCAGGGTGGTTGGATGGGGCAAGGACAGGTGGTTGTAGCCACCTTCCTGTTGTAGCCGGAGAACATAGGGCATTGTAGAAAGAGAATTGGGGAGTTGGATCTTCCCTCAGGTTGTATCTTGAGAATCTAGGGGGTTGGAGCCTCCTTCCAGTTGTAGCTGGAAAACAAAGGAAGTTGGTGCTTCCAATGAATGTAATTCTTCAACACATATAAGAAAAAACATTCTGTGGTTTTCTCCCGATTTGGGTTTTCACGTAAAACACTGGTGTACTATGTATGTGTGTGGTTGTTCATTTTTCTCATTATTGGATAATAATTCTACATTGATATAACACTTGGATTATTTGGAGAAAAAAGATTATAATTACGTTATTACTAATTCACCCCCCCTCTTAGTAATCCAACAATTGGTATCAGAGCCAGTTCCTTCAGAAATCGGTTTAACCACTGAAAGGTAGATTATGGAGAGTACCAACTTGTATAAAAATGGAATACCACAGTTTGATGGACAAAAGTATGTTTTTTGGAGCATAAGGATGAAGACATATATACAGGCACAAGGATTTCAAGTTTGAAAATCAATTGTAGATGGATACACAACACCAACAGTTCCACCAAAAAATGACAAAGAAGTGAAACTCAATGAGAATAATTCCAAAGGCACAAATGCACTTTTGAATGGTCTTAGTGATACAGTATTCACCAAAGTTTCACATTGTAAATCCTCTAAAGAGATTTGGGACAAACTTCGAAATATTTATGAAGGAGATACAAAAGTTAAAGTAACAAAGATTCAAACTTACAGGGGTCAGTTCAAACAACTAAAAATGAAGGAAGATGAGAATATTGTAGCCTACTTCTTACGAGTCGATGAAATAATGAATGAAATCATAGGATTGGGAGAAGAAATTGAACAACCTGTAATTGTTCAAAAGGTACTAAGATCTCTTCCTATGAGATTTAACCCTAAGATATCAACACTAGACAAAAGATCAGATCTAAACTAAATAAGCATGGACGAACTGCATGGAATCTTCACATCATATGAAATGAGAACTAAACAGGAAAATCCAGATGTAAAAGAAGCATCCTTCAAAGCATCCAAAAGATCAAAGAAAAATAAAGACAAAACAAGAAGATTATAGCAACAACAATGACGTCTCAGAAGATGATGAAGAAGTGACCAACTTTGTCAAAAGACTGAACAAGGGAACCAATGATAGGTATAGAGGTAAGCTTCCTTTAATTTTTTTTAATTGTTATGGTATTGGTCATTTTGCTAACAAATTTCCTCATAAGAAAAAGAGAAATGATGAAGGTTACTTAAAAGGAAATCAAACATATAAATACAAAAGAACCACAAAGAAAGTTTTCAAGAAAAGCCTATGCACCAAAGAATACATATCATCATCAGATGAAGATGAAGTCAGTGACAGTGAGACAAGAAGATTTCTATTCATGGCAGTAAAAGACTCTGACAAATAAGACTCCAAAGAAGAATATGAAGAATCCGAAGAAAAAGTCGAAGAAGAAATTGAAGAAGTAGAAGTTGACTTTCGGGAAGAATTAATGTGTGCCTTAGAAGTTATTAGAAGAGAAAAGAAGAAAAACAAGAAACTACAAGCAGAACTAGATACGAAAAAGGACACTTGGGAACTAGAACAAATGATCACAAAATTGAAGGTTCAAATAGAAGAAGATAAAAGAATTGAAGAGGCACTCAAAGAATAGCTAGAAGAAAAGGACAAGATCATTGGAAACTTGGAAGCAGAGATTGTTACACTAAGAAAGGATATTCAAAAGAAAAATATGCAGAATAGCTCAAAAGTTATTGATGACATTATCAACAGTAAAAAATCTCATCTTGACAAGTTCAGACTTGGATACAATCAGACAGAAAAGGGATCAATCTCCAAAACAACAGAGCAATAAACAAATCCAAAAAACTATGCAGAAACAATCAAAGGGGATAGGAAGACATACAAGGAAGATTACAAGGAAACTCCTCCACCGAGAAGATTCAGATCTCAAAATTAACAACAGACAGATATGCCTCAATAAGAAGAAGGATTCATAAGAGCACCTCTTTTCAAAAGATCTTCAACTCCCAGGTATCAAACTATATTTTTTGGTTTATGTTATGCATGCAGTAATTTTGGACATAAAGCTGTGAATTACAGATCTACCAACATGAACAATAACAACTTTGAGAGTCATACACAAAGGGGTTATTCAAGAAGATGTAGTGAAACACAAAGAAGAAGTTACAACAGGTTTGAATCTTTGAGCACTGAAGTGGAATGTTACAAATGTAACAATTTTGGACACGTGGCCAAAGATTGCAGAATGACAATCCCTCCTAAAGAACCTCAATAGAATAACAACAGGCATAGACATGAACCTCATAAAACGACATGGATAAGAAAGCAAGATTAGTATAGCAATGAAGAATGCACAATCGCTCTACAAGCTAAGAAGAAGAAACACGGTTGGTATGTTGACAGTGGGTTTTAAAACACATGACAGGTGATAGAGACAAATTTCTTACATTACGGAAGGAAATAAATGGATTAGTCTCCTTAAGAAGAGAAAGTTCAGGGAAATTGGTTGGTACAACTGCAAGAACTTCAAACAACATATATCTGTTAAGTGAAATTGGAAATGAAAAGTGTTGTCTAGGAAAGGAAGATGAAAGTTGGTGTTGGCATAGGGGGAGACCTAGGGTTCAACGCTACAACAACGCACTAACAAAGCCCTAACTATCGACCCTTTTGGAAACACCTGCGAAGCAGATGAAGTCTCACCCGAGGTAGAGGAAGGGGTGGTTGCAAGAATTAGGTGTCTGAAACCTTACCTAGGACACATATATGTGATTATAATACTTAATAAAACACTTAGCACTGTCAGTCCTCAATATTCAATCAATATACACTTTGCTGATAAAACAGAGGTTCGCAACATCCACACTAATCTAATGTATTTAAGCACTTAACATAGGTAAATAGATCAAATAGAGCACATCAAGCACTAAGCATAGTCATATAGATCAGATATAACATTCTCACATATCATAAGCACAAAGAATAAGTAGATCTATCTGAATACATCAAAGCACTTAGCAAATAACATGTGAACACATCAAGACATAACACAAAGAAGCATAACACAGTGTTTACGTGGTTCACCCCCACCCTGGGGCTATGTCCACCAATTATTCTTCTTTATTGTCTTCATTCAATCAGTTACAAGCACAAAGCCTCAAAACCCTTACTCCACACAGGACAAAAGATCTGCACAGCACACTAGATCCTTCTTCCTTGCGTTACAACACTAAGCCTTCCACAATTTGCTACAAGGACCTGCACTTAGCTTTGCAAGTCTCTTACAATCATGCACAAAACACTTACAACTTCTACTTGCCTAAGCATCTATTCATAAAAAAGATAGGCCTAAACATGGGTAAACCCATGGGCCGACATCCCAATCCCATTACATAATCCTAAAAACCCAAAAAGGACCCAAAAAGGGGTTGAGATCCTGTGATCTCTGCTTCATCTTTCGCTCCTCCTTCGATAGGTTGTCGAAGTCCCAAAATAGATCAACATGACCAAGAATCTCCCAAAACTTGGTCAAGGGCCAACAAGCCCCCAACACTCACTTGTGTCTTGTCCCGAGTCACTTTGGTCTGATCAGTTTTTCTTTGAATGCCTTGAGCTTGGCTCGAGATGATTCGACTTGCTGCTTTGCTACGAATTCTTGCTCAACGAAATCCTAGATCAATGCATCATTCACTGGCCCTTCTAGGCATTGTTCTACTGTGGTGACAACCTATTCTATCTCTACTCCTTGGCTTTCAACCTTTGTAAACAATTGGCATGCCTTATCTTGCATAGGTTGGAGCCGTTGAGTTACTTCCATAAATTTTCTTTGGATCGTATGGATCTGCTGCTGGGCGATGCATTGATCTTGAGATCTCTTCATTATGTCTACAACTGATAGGGCCTTCAGTTGTGCCTGTAGTGTGTCTGTGTGATGCTTCACTTCCTAGAGCTGCGACTCCAGTGCCTGCAATTCCAGATTCTCAGCGAGATTCTCATATGTTTGGGCACTGTGGGTACTTAGCTGCTTGTACTCCCCAGCAAGAGCGTTCAGTCTCTCAACTTCACTCCTGGAAGTTGCTTCCCTTTGGTCTCTTACATCTTGTGGGGTCTCGGGTACTACGCGTAGCTCCAAATCCTCTATGCGTTGCTGTAGTTACTGAATTACTTCTTCAATTTGTGCCACCTGCTGTGGGACTCTCTCTTCGGTCTTTACTTCTATAATTGTCACAGAGCGAAGTGCTCTATGACCCTTTATTTTACTTCGAATTGCTTCGCGAGCAGCTGTTCCTTTTCTTTCTACAGCTAGACTTTTTCTTCATCCCACTTTTCTTCGAGAGCAAGCTTTTCCTGTTCTGTAGTACTGCATTGCTCTAGAAGGTATTCTTGTACTTGTGCTAAAGCCTGGGTGGCTTGAGCTGTTTCCTTCTTTGCTCGTCGAAGGTGAGCTTCGACTGTATCAACAATTCGGTGGAGTTGAGATGACTCATCTCCCAATTCTGGTGTTTCCAATGGTATAGGTGCAGTGGAAACTGCACGGCTGGACTGTAGTGCTTGTTGCACCCCTTGAAGTTCGACCTCGATTCGATTGTATATCTCCTCCTGCTGAGCCACTTTCTTCTCTGCTATCTCCAACAAAGCATCGTTCAAGGTTGATACAGTGAAATTGAAGTCATCTGAGGTGAGAGTAGTCTGCATTTTGGTCATAGATGCTCTCAATTTCTTCTAGGAAGAAGGTTTCGGGGGGAAACCTTCCTTCTCTTCGAGGGATCCTCCTTGTCTCTAGGCGGTGTAACCTCACCTTTCTTTTGTTCAACTTCTATGCCATCTATCTCTCTGCCATCTCCTCCTTGCTCAGCTGAGATGGAAGAAATATTCACATATGCTTTGTCTAAATCCTGAACCTCTTCAATTTTCTTCATCCTGCTAGGTCCGGGTGTATCCTGCGCAGTTTCTGGACTATCTATATCAGATATCTCCGCAGGGTCTCCTGGAATGAGGAGGTCCTCTAACTAGTCTTTAGTAATCTCTTATAAGTCCTCCTCTGTCAGATTGTAGTAAGACTAAAGTTGCTTCTTGTACTCGTCAGTTTGCGCTATAATATAAATGAAATGGTGGTCCGCGCTGAATTTCATTAAAGGCTGAAACCTGTGGAGAGTATTTGGTGTGATGCGAGGCTCAGACTGGATGGCTATTTTTAGCTGGTTGTAATATGTGTGGAATACGGCATTTGACTGCCATTACTTGTTCATGTCACTGGAATACCATAGTGTATTGAACTTAGTGGCTAGAGATTCAAAGGGCTCGATGTCCAGGAAGGTCGCACCTTCCGACATCTCCCATGCGATGAAAACAATCAAGATCAGAAGCCAACTACAATGGAACTCATATCCTTGATCTTGCGCTTCCCTGCAGTCCAGTTCCAACTGGTTCATGAGGCACTTCACCCAATTCATTTGTAGGCCCTTCGTGCACTTCCCTGTGAGGTCGACTACAAAACCAGTCACTTAGGTGGGTCGGTTCTTGCAGACTAAATTTCTTGTGATCAATTGGCAGGCAAGGCGCACTGCACCACTTTGGATAGAAGCTACCTTGTAGCCTCGCATTCCCTTCTCGACATCTCCGTCCTTTGTGCGAGAGCGTGGTCCATGGATTTTCTAGGATAGAAATCCTTTGGGTCGGGTCCTTGCATACTCAGTCCTATGATCCGATTTATCAACATCAGATCTACTGTGATATGATGGTTTAACCATAAGCATCCTCCATGGTAACAGGACAACAACAACTTAACACATGCATTCACTTCTTAGTGCCTTCCGAAATGAGGAATCTTCATGACATTGAGTAGTGTGGACTGCGCGAGGTTCATAGTCCATGACTGGGGAACTATCTTCTAATTCTTTCCCTTTGTTTTGGTCAGGTACTTATGTGGGGCGAGCATGTTGTAGACCTTCCTGTCACTGAGGTTGAAGTTGCTAAACTTCAACATTGCAATCTTTTCTTGATTTGTGCGAACTGCGTGTATCCCCTTCGGGAGGTACGCAGTGAACAAAGCATACTCAAATTCTCCAGGAACACTGTCTCGATTGATTGTTCCATTCAGAGGTGGTATATAGGCAGTTAAAATTCTCAGAATCAACTTAACATTCATGAGATCATCTCTGTTCTTGGTTCTCTTTTCATCGGCTGGCTAGGATGGTTCGGCTTGAGCAGTAGACGGAGACACTTTCACTGTTCTTGTGGATGAAGCCTGGATACCTTCAGACATCGACATGACTTTCTCAGTCATTAAGTTGATCAAAACTTCTTCAACAACTTTCTTTGCGTTGCTCAATTCTTCCGACATACACACTCGAGGTGAACAATTGTGAGTTTGGGGAACAACTTAGAAATAGTACTGAGATAGAGAGAAAGAGTGCAATGATCACTATATAAACTCGGCTTAGTCTGTGGCCTCAAATT
This sequence comes from Picea engelmannii, assembly GCA_009831015.1. Taxonomy (NCBI): domain Eukaryota; kingdom Viridiplantae; phylum Streptophyta; class Pinopsida; order Pinales; family Pinaceae; genus Picea; species Picea engelmannii. The sequence goes on along the minus strand of ML785621.1, from coordinate 418,129 downwards.
CTCAATTAGCAAAATTTTTCTTGGTGCATGGCGCGATAGGATAAATAGGGAACTTAACAACGGTTCGCTTGCAATGGGTATGAGCCTCCATTAACTCTTGTTCGATCCATTATGGTGTGGTCCAACGGTCTGATGACGAACCATAATTTCCTTTCTTCCCATTCAGAGCATCAATCGAACGATTATAATGTCCCCAATGACTATACTGCTTTGTCATGGTGAAGTGGCATGTGTCACTATTTTGATATCCCAACAAAGCTCCAATTTTGCAATTTTTCTATCTGCGAAGTTCCCTCTAGAACCTTTTGCAACTTTTAGATATTAGCTCTCTTCTTACTTAACTTTCTAGACTTCTTTCCAGTGAGCTTCGTCTTGGTAGTTCTTTTTCCATTCTAATTCTTATCTTCTTTGGTCATAGTCACTTCGCGATGTTGAGATTCTTCCCTAGGATTCCTAGATAATACTTCGTCTTTGTCTAGGGTAGGTACTTCGATCTTCTGTGGGTCTTCTAATGTTCTTTCAGCTTCGACATATGGGTTTCTAGTGTTAAATAACATCGATCTGTTCTCATGTTCTGCAATCAAGTGTGCAATCCTTCTGGTCATGAAATCTTTTAATTCTTGTTTCTTCTACTCCAAAGCTTCTTCTTATTCTTTTCGTCTGACTTGATCTCTATCAATCCAAGGTTTTCCTAGTAACATGGTAAATGGGGTGCTACCTTCAATAAATTTGATAATCTCAAAATATTCTTCTGTTGAATTTCCATTAGCGTTCATAGGTATGTGAGCGAGCTTCCCACATAGGTTTATCAGCTTTCCTCTGAATAGTCCTACTCCTCCTAATGAAGGGATCATAGTAGGATTCTCTATGGATTCCCAGGTTCTTTCATTCATGATATTCACCTGTGTTTCTTCATCCAGAATACAGTCAATGTCGAAGTCTCCTATTCTTATTTCAATGCATTATTTTTCCTTGAAGATCTCTGATAGTCTAACATGTCGATGGTCATTCAGGGTTTCGTTTATTTGCAACAATACTTTCTCTGATTCTTTCTAGGGTTCTACCATTTTTGGATCTACCTTAGGGTTTTCTTTATTCAGATTCATTTCTTCCAGCTTAGCAATCATTCTAGGGAGGTCCATATATTTACAACAAAGACAACCAAGTCTTTTCCCAAGGCATTCCTTAGCAATATGTCTTGGTCTTCTACAACTATAACAGAGGGTTAATCCTCTCTTTCTTTTAAATGATCCCCAACCTTTCCGGTACTGCTCAATAGGATCATGGTAGCTAAACTGCAAAAAAGTCTTTCTAGGATTTTGCATCCAATTATTAGTCCAAACATTCTTTCTATGCATAAGTATAACATATCTTTCACTTTTCTTATCATATCTACTCATATCAAACCCTCTTTCATCTATTAATGCCCTAGTTTTCAAGCTAGGGAAGAACCTATCAAACATACCTAGATCCATACTCTAGAAACAAAAAATTCCACTTATCTTACTTCTATAGAGCACAAAGCTTTCAGATCTAAAACTTTTCAATATTCTTACCTTTCTTAGAGTACAGAGCTTTCAGATCCTACCTATTTTAATAAAAAATTCTCACTTTTACCTTTCTTAGAGCACAAATTTTTCAGATCTCACTTCTTTCCTTTAGATCCGACTTCTTTTCTTCAGATTGGTCTTCTTTCTTTTAGCACATAGATTTATAAATCAAGTAGAATACTGCGCGCTAGGGCACATATCTACACACAGAGCTTTCACAATCTCAGGTCAAATCTTTGCATAGAGATTCTTATTTCTTAGTTCCCAACAATCACAGCTTCAGGTCCCGACAATAGAACCATTTGTTGGCACAGGGGCAGACCCAGGGTTCAACGCTACAACAACACACCAATAAAGCCCTAACTACCGACCCTTTCAACAACACCTGCGAAGAAGATGAAGTCTCACCCGAGGTATAGGTAGGGGTGGTTGCAAGAATCAGGTGTCTGCAACCCTAGCTGGGACACAGATCTGTGATTATAATACTTAATAAATCAGTTAGCACCTTCAGTTCCTCAATATGCAATCAATATCCACTTCGCTGATAAAACAGATCTTCACAACATCCACACTAATCTAATGTATTTAAGCACTTATCATAGGTAAATAGATTAGATCGAGAAAATCAAGCACTAAGCATAGCCTTATAGATCAGATATAACATTCTCACATATCATAAGCACAAAGCATAAGTAGATCTATCTGAATACATCAAAGCACTTAGCAAATAGCATGTGAACACATCAAGACATAGCACAAAGCAACATAACACAATGTTTACGTGGTTCACCCCCACCCTGGGGATACGTCCACCAATTCTTCTTCTTTATTGTCTTCAGTCAATCGGTTACAAGCACAGAGCCTCAAAACTCTTACTCCACACAGGACAAAAGATATGCGCAACTCACTAGATCCTTCTTCCTTGTGTTACAACACCAAGCCTTCCACAATTTACTACAAGGACTCACACTTAGCTCTGCAAGTCTCTTACAGTCATGCACAAAGCACTTACAACTTCTACTTGCACTTAGCATACATTCACATCACATAGATGCAATACTACTTCTATCTTACCTGAGCATCTATTTATATACAAGATAGGCCTAAACATGGGTAAACCCATGGGCCGACATCCCAATCCCATTATATAATCCCAAAATCCCAAAAAGGACCCAAAAAGGGGCCAATATCCCGTGATATCCACTTCATCTTCCGCTCCTCCTTCGACAGGATGTCGAATTTCCAAAATAGATCAACATGACCAAGAATCTTCTAAAACTTGGTCAAGGGCCAACAATTGACTATGGCATAGAATAATGGGTCACATGCATTTTGATAACCTTGTCAAAGTCAGTAAAAGAGAAGCAGTCAGAGAAATGCCCTAGATCACGAAACTAACCAATACTTTATGAAAGCATTGTCAACAAGGAAAGAAAACGAAGACCAGGTTCAAATCAAAGGAATATTCAACAACAAGACCACTGGAAATAGTGCATACTGATCTAGTTGGACCAACTAAAACAAAGGGCTTAAAAGGTGAGAGATACTTTATGTTATTAGTTGATGATTATACAAGAATGACTGCAGTTTATTTTCTTAAGAACAAGTCAAAAGATTTTGAAAACTTCAAGATCTACAAGGAAATGGTTGAAAATGATATGGATTCAAGAATCAAATGCTTGAGATATGATAATGGAGGAGATTTCACTTCAAAGGAATTTATGGACTACTGCAGTAGTCATGGAATAAAAAGCCAATTCTCCGTTGCTAGGACACCTCAACAGAATGGAGTTGTTGAAAGAAATAACATGACATTACAAGAAATGGCTCGAACAATGTTAATGGATTCCAAATTGACAGATATATTTTGGATACAGGCAGTGCATACAACAGTTCACATTCAAAACATAGTAATGCTCATAAACAACACTAATAAAACTCCCTACGAGCTATGGAAAGGAAGACCAACAAATGTGAAACACTTCAGAGTTTTTGGAAGCAAATGCTATATCTAAAAGGAATATGACGGAATGGGAAAGTTTGACTCTCGCACAGACAATGGAGTAATTGTTGGTTACTCAAGTACAAGGAAAGCATACAAGTGTTACAATCTAATATTGAACAAAGTTGTGGAAAGCATCAACGTAAAAATTGATGAAACAGGTAGACCAAAATCAAAGGAAGAAAATGAATCAATGAAACAACCCTTAGAAGAAGAAGCAAAAGATGAAAAAGAAGTAGAAGAGGAAGATGAACAGAATCCGACAGAAGCATAAGAGCAAGTTCAACAAGTTTCTCCAAAGACACCCATTAAACGAGTACAGAAGAATCATCATTCAGATCAGATTATCAGAAACAAAGATGCAGGAGTTGAGACTAAAAGAAGAATCCGTTCACCAGAACAAACACACCTAGAAATCCTGTCTACAATTGAACCAAACTGTTTTGAAGAATCCAGCAAGGATGAATTTTGGAACAAGGCCATGGATGAAGAATTGGATCAAATAGAGAAAAATGACACTTGGGAATTGGTTCCAAGACCAAAGAATAAGAATGTGATCAACACAAAATGGGTTTTCAAAAATAAATTGAATGAATATGGACAAGTTACAAGGAACAAAGCTAGATTGGCATGTAAAGGATATGCTCAGATTGAAGGAATCGACTTTGAAGAGACTTTTGACCTAGTTGCCATAATGGAAGCAATCTGTTTTCTTTTAGCTTATGCATGCTCCGAAAATGTTATAGTATATCAGATGGATGTAAAATCATCTTTTCTGAATGGGGAACTTGAAGAAGAAGTCTACATTGAACAACCAGAAGGATTTCAGTTGTCAGAGGATATAGATTATGTGTGTAAATTAAAAAGGGCCCTGTATGGTCTAAAACAGGCTCCTAGAGCATGGTACTCTAGACTGGATAAGTATCTGCAACAGGCAGAGTTCAAAAAAGGAAGTAAAGAAAACAACCTCTACATCAAGGTAAGTCAAGGTAATATTTTATTAATTGAAGTTTATGTTGATGATATTATTTTTGGTAGTGATGATGACAAGTTAAGCCAGAATTTGCAAAAGATATGCAAAATGAATTTGAAATGTCGTTACTTGGAGAACTATGCTTCTTTCTAGGACTTCAGATACGCAAAAGCAATCAAGGAATTTTTATTTCTCAAACCAAGTATATCAGCGAAATGATGAAGAGGTTCGGAATGTAAGATTGCAAACTAGTTATCACTCCCATGCAAACACTAGTACATATGGGCAGATTATTCCACGGAAATTTTCCACGCTTCCACTAGTTTCATCATTTTTTTAAACAGGTTGGGATTTTCATTGATATTTCCATGCAAGTTCATTACAATATCCACGAAAATCTTAATTTAACCTAGTCTTTATTTTCATCGCTATAGAGACGAACTTTCATGGCAATAACAACGAAAATTTTGCCTATCTCATTGGTCGGTGTTAACGATTAGTTGACTATTTTATCTATATATACATGACTTTAAGAGACTTTGCGACACAATTGCTATAGTTGCAACACTGTTCTTGGATTTTGTTTGAGCTGCTTATTTTTCCCGTCACCCACCGGTTGAACAAATCCAATTCTCGATCTACATAGCTCAGATTTTGAACTTGCAAGGTTAGTATGTTATTTTTTATTGATGTACTCATTTAACTTGTAATTTTTTTTTCAAATGTCCAATTTGCATTTTGCTTATTTTTTCCTTGATAATATATTATAATATGTATAGTACCATATTTCATGTCTTTGGTTTTAATTGGATCTAGTTAGTATATTCTATGGAAAAGGGTATGTGGATTCCATAATATTCTAGGTTTATGTAATCCACATACCCTTTTGCCTTCAATTGTAGCTATAATCTCTCTCTCTTTTCATTAATAAAGATATGGAATTGCTCTTGAAACTCAACCCTGATCGGTGAAATGATAGTAATTGATTGCTATATTACCTTCTTTAGCAGGGACTAATAAGATACATAAACACTAACCCTAAACTTATGTTAGGTATATATGTAGTTATTATATAAAGAAAACATTTGTACACATATGACCTTATTATAAAGATGTTATCTATGTCATCATGATGTTGATCCTCTACACATATGATCACCTTATTATAAATATGTTGACCTTATTATAAAGATGTAGGTCACTGTAAATAAACATATCATAATCAAAAGGAGTAGCCAAAATATAAAGACAACTTAATGTTTGGTATGGTGTAGGTAAGACAATTACTTGTCAAGACAAGGATTTGTCACAATGAACGAAAAATGACAGGAAGCTTGCTCGGTTAAGAGCGGCATTAGAGGCAAGGCACGATGGAAAATTTTATTTTCCTTGCTATGATTGCAGAAGCTTGCAAAATAGAAGACTTTTAATAATAACAACCCAAATACATTGTAGGGAGAAGGGGCACGCCAAAGGGGGTTATGAATATCGTCCCTTGGTAAGAGGATTCAATATTTAATGTATTCTTTGTAATAATCAGTATGTCATGAATTTTAGTAATATTTCTTATTGGGATTTTTATATTTTCTATGCACACTAACTTTTCTATGTTGTTTTTAAATATATAGATGATGCCCCCTGTTACACGACAAAATTACTCAACTAGATAAGTGTCGCGTGTTCCTCTCAATCGTCGTAAGTGTCGCATCTTCCTTACAACTTTCGCAAGTGTCGCAAGTTGGTCACAAGTGTCGCAAATGATGTTCGATCATACTGCCATGCCAATGACACTAAGGAGACACTTAAAACATCTCATATGTTTGATTTGAAGAAGAAGAACTGATTTACTATAGTCAAATAACTCTTGACACCTGAAGAGAGCTCTGAAACAGAGGTTTTGAGGGGGAGCGCTCCCCTATATCAGCTCTAGGAGTGTTGGCGCCCCCCTACAAGGCTTCAGGGAGTGTTATAACACTCCCCTGCCCCCTCTGAAGGAGCGCTGCTCATCTTGAGAGCACTGGCGCCCTCCAAAAGCTTACCATGGAGGGCTACAATGCTCTGATGCCCCTTCTAAAGGAGCACTGCCTAATCTGAGGCAATAGTTGGCTCATTGAGGAGAATAAGGGGAGGATCTTTCGAGATTAGGAGGTAGTTGTGTTTGAATTCTTGGTTTCATCAAGAGATCCCTGATCTGAGGAGGAAGTTCCTAAATTGTTCTAAAGATAACTCAAGAGGTTAAGCTCCTCTTAACCTATATAAGCAGACTCTATGATGGTGGAAAGGGGGAAGAACTACTGGTATGAAACTTATGATCTCGGAGAAAATACACAGTCAGCCAAAGGAGAGTGATCAGTGAAGCTATTGTTATCCAGGATGTGGATTTTTCAGGCAAGGGTTAGACAAAGAGGACTCGACGAAGCTGTCGCATTCGCATCTATGATTGTAAGTATTGATGTCGTTATTCTCATCAATATGACACGCTTGGCCTGTTTCTTTCTAGTTTGTGTATAATGTCACATGAACTTATCATTAATTGATAGATCTGTTTTCAAGCTAATATCAATAGAGTAGGAAGTGGTCGTATCTTGTTTGTCTGTAGAACTCAGCGAGGAGAAAAGGATTGGAGCGCAACTCTGAGCGTGCAGGGACAAACATCGTTAAAGAGGTACTTCTGTTATCCTTCCTTCTCACATGTTAGCTTAGATAGATTTGAAAGGAAGTCAGTGTCCACGTTAATCATTTTCTATCTAGAGTTAGGTTCAAGCTCTTAGAGGCGATCTACCTGTCCGTAGGGAGATTTTCCTACAACAGAAACTGACGACTCCGCTGGGGAGAGCCTCAAATCAAAACTTCTTGTTTCAATTTTCTCCTCATTGACCTTGTTCTATCCCTTGATTGTTTCAGACCTGGTTCGCTCCTCTTTTGATTGGTTTCTTGAGCTGATTGGCTCCTTACCTCATCACACTCAGCATAATTGTCGGAATTGAATTGCATTTTTTTTAATTTTTTTGACATTTTTGGGAGTTTCAGACCTTGGTGCCCCTGTCCTAGTGTTAACAGAGCGCCAGCGCTACCCCATAGCCTTGCACAGAGTGCTATAACGCTCCTTGCCTTTGGCAATAGAGCGCCAACCCTTTTTGGCCCAAAAAACCTTCTAGAATTGCTTTTTTCTGGGTTTTGCCTCTATGTCTCCTCTGCTGAGTAACCTTCTGAGTCAATGTTTCTTCCCTTTCAGCCTTGACATCTGGCTTTTGCTTGAAGAATAAACATCTTATTAGTTGGATTTTGTAGCCTTCTTCACTATTTTTATTGATTTTTTCTGTTGATTAGAGTCCAAGACCTGTGCATTGTCTTTCTCTCTGCTTAACTGAGTAAAAACCCTGGTGGAAGTCATCAAAGGCCTACAGACCTCTTCATCTTGATTTTAGTCAAGATCATTGTTCTTCAACCATTTCTTTTTGGGTGTGAAGTTTGTTTTCTCTTTGATTGTTTCTTTTCTTTCGCTTTTCATTTTGATTGTAACGAAAGGGTGTATTGTTTGTATGACTTTTGCTTGTGCTAGTTTGGTTTTCATTCATACAAAAAGATAATTAGCAAGACGAGAATTGTGTTGAATTGATCATTATTCATATGCAAACAATAAAAGACATCTTCATGATTGATCGTACATATTAGAAGGCATTTAAAATTTTTAGCATTACATCAGGATTTGATTGAGAAAAAGAATTGTTTGAGGACACTCCATATTCATGCTTGTTAAGTGAAAATAACTCTCTCTCTCCCTTAGATAGATGTTCATCGAAAGGAAATGACTGCTTATTGTATTTGATGCATTCTTCGGGTCTGAGTCATAATTCCATTTGTTTCACTTCCATGCACCCCTTTGCGTAAAGAACAACCATAAAATCAACGCTAATTAAAAATTATCTAGAACTTTTTCTTTTCTAGGATCCTCCGCCGATAGTAGACTAGGCTTAGTACTTTGGATTAGGGCTATGAGAATAACTCTCCAAAGTTTTCAAAACAAACACTAGCATCCTGAGTTAGGGAGAGTCAAATCCAGTTATCGTATAAGTTTGCCTGGGATCCCCCTCTCACACAGGGGTTACGCACGAGGTCGCATTCGGGTGAGCTACGGGGACTAACCCTCCGTGGTTTAACTGATTGTGGTGGTCAGATCGTATTATGGGGGTCACTTTGAGGTAAATCCACAATTACTGCGTGGAAGCCTTTTAGTTGATTTCGGGCTCGATACCCTGCCTGTACGTTCCGATCGAACTGTCGACTGTTCCCGCCCAGGGGCTGACTGCAAATTGGTAACCTTAGTAGCCATAATATTTAGTATCTTACACAAGGTGACGGTGACGAGAAGTCTCACTGTACCTGGAGCAGACATTGGTCAAACTCACTCGGGCTCCTTGGAGGGTAAATCCACAATTACTGCGTGGAATCTTGCACCAAGGCGTAATTTTGTTAAGCAGGTTGCCATTGTAACTGTTCCACCCTATCCCCACCCCTTCTGGACTTGATCACGCGACGTTGGATTTCATCACCAACTAGTACGGTCATCAAAAGAAGGTCCTGTTTTCTTGGTTGTGATTCCTAGATTTTGTTAGCGTGTGCTGTTTCTTTTTGTTAGTTGGCCCTAGATCTTCAGTGTGTTCTGCCTTTCTCCACAATTGAGCCCGTGGACGATCAGGGTCTTCGCCGATCATGTAGGATGCAAGGGTTGCCTCCAAAAGGCTATCAACCCTTACCTCCTAACCCTCCCGAAGAAAACCACCGCAGAGAGGTAGAAAATCCATCTGACGCTGAAAGTGTTGCTGCTCCTCCGTTAGATAACCCAGAAGACGCTTTTGTTACGATTGCGAATCCCACTTCGGTGACCCCTCTCGAACCACTTTTACTTCGTTTAGACTCCCTTGGGAACGTCATAGACGAAGAAGTCCCACGATTACCAGAGATGATTTTTACCGAAACATATATGGGATCGACGCAACCCATCTTTGGTGAGGAATATAGGACTCCTATTTGTCCTGACACCGCAGTAGATACCAATCCCACACCCGCTCATTCTGTTTGGAGGACTTCATCAGGACACGATCTCTATGAACATTTCGAATCCTTTCGACAACCGTTCCATCCTGATAACCCTCCTAGTGAAACAGGACCATCCGGTCAAACCATGAGTCACCCAGTTGATCGGGTTGTTAACCCTATTGCTACACCAGTGCAAGTCCGTCGTAATGATGGACCCACCACATCTTCTCACCCAAGAATACAGATCCCTGCTGGCCAAACACAACCAGCTGGAGGGAAACCACCATCCAACACACCTTTTCCTCCTAGAGGACTACCATTCCATGGTGGGCCTACCCCTCCCGGGGGACAACCCCCTTTTCATCCTCCTCCTGGAGGGTAACCTTTGTCTACCAGTCATACCTCAGTCACAAATCCACCACTGGAAAGCGGGAAAAGCCCATTGGTCGGAAACCCTTCACAACCCTGGAGAATATCTTCTGGAGGCACTTTCACTCAACCCCACGTTGGGGGGCACTCTTATAATAACCCATTAGGAGGGGTACCCAATCCCGGTCCTTCCGAGACATCGTACCCACAATCTCATCCGGGTGGCATCCAAAACACCACCTGGAGCACTCCGGGACCACAGTCTTATCCTCCTCATGGGTCTAATGTGTACCCACCTCCGGGATCTACTCCTTACCATCCTCAAGGGAAAAATGTCTATCCTCCTCATGGGCAAGCAAATCACCCGGCCTATAATGCTCAAAACCCACCGGGTCATGCCAACGTTTCTCATTCATCATCGAATCCTTATTATCCTGGCCAACAACAACTGTATGTAGGAGGACCTACTGGTTACAACTATCCACCTAACCCATCTTATGGTCCTACTAGTGTTCCTATGCCGCACCAGTATCATTCACAAATTAACTAACAACTACCTTTCCTTGCGACTCTGGATCTCCCAGACTTGTCTCGGTTAACTAATGATCCTATTTCTCATTCACCGGTTTGGCCAGTCATTCCAGCTAAACTTCCTTCTAATATTCCAAAATTTGACGGAAACCCCGGTGAAGATCCAAACAACCATGTTATGAATTTCCATTTGTGGTGTTCATCAAACTCCCTCATGGATGATTCTATCCGCTTGCGTCTTTTCCAACGAACACTTACCGGTTCGGCAGCAAAGTGGTATATTGAACTACCACGTGCTTCTTTTCATGATTTCAATTCCCTTGCTATGTCTTTCCTCATGCACTTTCAGTTGCCTATTCGCTACAAAACGGGTACTGAACTCTTGACCTCCCTTCGTCAAACTAATGCCATGCATATCTCTGACCACATTCATGAGTGGAGACGATGACGAAGGATGATCAAGTCCATTATCCCCGACATATTATTGGCAGAATGGTTCACGAAATCACTGCTACCACCGATCGCTCACAATGTTTCTATGGGTGGCGCAGTCACTGAGGAGCAAGCCATCGCTCGGGCTCAGTATTTAGATTTGGTTTATTCCCAATCTGGTACTTTGTATGATTTTCTTTCGAACGGTACTCGAGCTAATACCAATCCATCTAAACCATCATCCTCATCTCATGCGGATGGTGTCATCAGCTCCGTCAAAGCTCAACCTGTTTCCCAATCGCTCACACCCTCCTCCACCTCCCCTCAAACTCAGATCTCTGAGGTGAATGCAGTTCAATCTGCCCCTTCACAACAATCCGGAGGTAAGAAGAAAATGAAGAATAAATCAAAAAATAATAATGAACAAACAAAGAATCAAACACCTGCTGCCGAAAAGCAAACACAACGGAAGTTGAAATTCCCGTGTCTCATTTGCGGTGACGATCACTACACCTGAGATTGTCCACATCGTGATTAAGTGGCCAAAATTTTCCAAGGAAAGTCACAACCCGCTGTGCTTACTCATCCTTTTCCACAGCAGCGATCCGTGATTGCTCAAACCCCCTCACCTGGGGGTAGTTCTAGCAATCCTCATGATGAGGCCTCGTCGAGTGCACATATTTATATGTTTAATGGGATCAATTTAACTACTCGCTCTAAGGCATACGACACGCCAGGTAACCCTGATAAAGGAAAATATGTTAATGGTACTGGTACTTTACCAGATCCATCATCGTCCTCCGTAAGTCTTCCATCGGTTAATCCTCCTTCTGGACCACTCCAGATTTAGAAACCCACGTTTGAATCTATCTTACGCCCTCCTAAGAGCACCATCTGGAAATCTACCTTCAATCCTAACTCACGGGCTGCCCAAAATTACAATATTGTAGAAGATTTGGCCCAAGCCCCGTGTTCTATGTCCGCCTTGGAAGTTTTACAGCACTGCCCCAGTCAACGTAAAACTCTCTTAGCTGCTCTTGGCGCTGTTGATCCTGAGTCGTCCAACCAGATCATGTTTAACCTGGATAATTATACGTCTCGACTCTCCCACCAACTTGATTTCCAAGTTGATGTTGTTGTCCACAATCAACAAATCCACCGAACGATTCTGGATGAGGGAGACTCAACTTGTGTTATGTCTTTAGCGTGTTGGAAAGGTTTAAAATCACCAGCACTCAATAAATCCCCAACGATGTTACGTGCCTTCGATGGGCGAGGTTTTCATCCTCATGGGCTTTTACAGTCCCTGCCCATCCAATTGGGTGGAAAAAATGTTACCATTGATGTCGAGGTGGTCGATTCTCCCCTCAATTACAACTTGTTACTTGGAAGGAGTTGGTTTTATGCTATGACTGCTGTTGCCTCATTGGTCTTTCGATGTGCACAATTTCCTCATCAGGGAAAAATCGTCACTGTTGATCAGTTGGACTTCTGCACACCTGATGCTCACATCCCCGCTACCAACAATATTCCTTTCCTGGGAGACCACAAGATCACGTATGAAAGCGTTGGTGTTGGCTTACTGAAAGATTCTAGCCTCATGGGTACCTTCCCTACACCACTTCCACCAACTATACATCATGTTTCCACGGTCAATATGATTTCGACCGTAGCTTATCAATCTTTGGGATCATCTGAATCCTGGGTTGCACCTTGTCCATTGGAATTCGATGCACTAAGTGACACCATGCCACTTAGTCCAGCCGAACCATCATACGTTTCTACCCAATTCACTTCTCCCTCGTCGGATGACCAACATCTATTAGCACCCGACGTTTCATCGATACAACCACGGTCGGGTTCCTTGTCGACTGCGATCCACTACACTTCCCCAACTTTTCCTATGCCGGAAATGTTTCGCATCGACAAGCTACCTTGGGATAATCACCATCCCCGATCCTCTTTTCTTCCCCTGCGTGAAGAAGTTCGGGCATATATCTCCCCTCTTGGTGTCGATTTTCTATCACCTCCCATGTTTTCAACTTCTGATGATTTGGATTCGGTAGTTGACTTGGTGATTTCTTTGATAGGTTTATTGGAGCCTAATATCCTTTCTCCTATCACGACCCTCGACATGTATTCCTCCCTGAGTGATTATCTTCCATCCAGTGAAGATCTCCTGGAGGCCATGAACGAGTTTTGTCCCTTGACATGGTATCCTTCCAGAACGTTATCCTCTTGGAAGCCATGATAAAAAATAATCCACGAGCATAGTTTCTCTTCTCTGTGGCAAGCTCGTTAAAAAATGAAACAGAGGCTGCTAGCTTTCAAGCTGGAGGCATAACGAGCATAGTTTTCCTCTCTGTAGCAAGCTTGTTGAAAAATGAAATAGTAATCTGGGAATCAAACCTGGAACCCTGAGCATAGTTCTTTTCCTGTGTCAAGCTCATTAAAAATGAAACAATCACCTCTCTTGAACCTTCTTTTCATCCACCCTTCTCCTTTTTCTCATCCACTAGAGAAATTGGTGACAACCTCAAAGTCGGTGAATGAATCGAAGCTTGGAGGGAATGTCTCCAGCCTTTGATGATCATTCTAGAGCTAGGCCACCAACTTTCAAGCTGGGGGCATACCGAGCTTAGTCTTTGTTCTTTCTCGTGCTCATAAAAACATGAGAATGCAACCGGGTAAAGTTTTATCTCTTTTTTGGACCCGTACGAACATGAACATACGAAAAAGGAACCCCCCTAGAGTCTCCTTTAAACTCTTTTCAGACTCTCTAAATATGAAAAGATTGTCGAGTGACCTTGCTTCCTTTCACACTCATTAAAAGGTCAGAAAGGGCGTCCTTCGAGCGATAGTTTAACCCTTTTTCGGTCTCGTTGGACTACTGTACGAAAAAGGAATTGAGAGAGTTCTCTTTTAAGTGTTTTTCCAAACTCTATAATCCCGAAAAACCTTTGAGTTTTCTGTCTTTGGACTCGTTAAATCACACATCGACAGGCCCATATGGACCGAACCCTTACTTCTTCTGGTTCATTAAACAAAGGAAGAGGAACTTACCGAAGGTGAGTTATATCGAGCATGTGTTATCCTCCTCGAGCTCGTTAAATCAAAAAGAGGCACTCATCTATCTGGATGGGGGAAAAAATTGAAAGGAGCAAGCCAAGAAGTCTCTTGAGAACATCATCCAGCACTTCTTAGAGTCACCGTTGAACATGACACTTTGTCATTTGCACATATCATAATCCACTAAACCTCTGCACTGAGCCAATCCTTTGAGTTCCTTTCGCTCCTCTGGGTCACCCGATGCAAGTCACGATACCCATTGCATAGTTTTGGTCCATGTCATGTTTTTCTGTTGTGCCTCAGTGTTCAAGGGAAGTATCCACCTCGAGAGTCAGGCATCCCAAATATCTTGCCTCAAAACTTGTGTCAGTCCATGTCCATTTGATCTGCCAATTACATCTGTATGTCTGTTTCACGTCGTTGATGGGGGATACATCAAGGCCCTCCCTCGACGAGTTTGTTCTTGTCGACTTCAACACATTATCCAGGAATCAGACTTAGAAACCACTTAGTACTTTGGGACCTGCATGCCTCAATGGCAGGCCTCCTCACGTTCAACAGTAGGTTTACATCATTGACCTCTAATCGAATGATTCCACGGGTGTTCGACTTCAACTCATCTATTCAAATTCGCTGGAATTTACTAGGGTACCTTGGGAATCATTGACATTAATGGTGATCTCCCTCGCACTTGTTAACGATTCACACCATTGACTGGTAATCAAGTGGTTTCTGCCATGTTCGATGTCAAGACATCTATTCGCATGGTCGGATTCGTACCATATTGGGATTGGTAAGAAGACCCTGGGTTGGGCGGTCACTTTGATATACGCTTTGCCCAGGTTGCGAAGGAGTTCTATTGGACAAATGACACATATACTGTTACATAGATCCACTTTGTATTGGTCGTGGCTATGTCTTGTCATCTCATAGATCCACTGTGTATTCTTCGTGGCTACGATCAGTCCGAGTCATAAGAGTATAGATCCACATTGTATCTTCAGTGGCTATACCCTTTTTTATCAATACAATTATGGATCCGCAGTGTATTTTATGGCAGCCATATCCTGCTAAGTCTTGATCACCCAAGAATAGGTATGCCTGCCTTGTGTTTTGAAATATGTCACGATATTTGTTGGAAGTTTGTGTGTAGCTTATGTCAGGTTCTCTGAGTCTATACCCTTGCTTGGACATATACAAAGTATTTCAGTTATCAGTTGATATCTTCTAACTTCATACTTTGGGGGGCAATCTGTTACACATCAAAATTACTCAACTAGATAAGTGTCACGTTTTCCTCTCAATCATCATAAGTGTCGCATCTTCCTTACAACCTTCGCAAGTGTCGCAAGTTGGTCACAAGTGTCACAAATGATGTTCGAGCATACTTCCATGCCAACGACACTAAGGAGACACTTAAAACATATCATATGCTTGATTTGAAGAAGAAGAACTGATTTACTGAAGTCAAATAACTCTTGACACCTGAAGAGAGCTCTGAAACAGAGGTTTTGAGGGGGAGCGCTCCCCTATATCAGATCTAGGAGCGCTGACACCCCCCTACAAGGCTTCAGGGAGTGTTATAACGCTCCCCTGCCCCCTCTGAAGGAGCGCTTCTCATCTTGAGAGCACTGACGCTCTCCAAAAGCTTACCAGGGAGCGCTACAATGCTCTGATGCCCCTTCTAAAGGAGCACTGCCTAATCTGAGGAAGTAGTTGTCCCGTTGAGGAGAATAAGGGGAGGATATTTCGAGATTAGGAGGCAGTTGTGTTTGAATTCTTGGTTTCATCAAGAGATCCCTGATCTGAGGAGGAAGTTCCTAACTTGTTCTAAAGATAACTCAAGAGGTTAAGCTCCTCTTAACCTATATAAGCAGACTCTATGTTGGTGGAAAGGGGGAAGAACTACTGGTATGAAACTTATGATCTCAGAGAAAATACACAGTCAGCCAAAGGAGAGTGATCAGTGAAGCTACTGTTATCCAGGTTGTGGATCTTTCAGGCAAGGGTTAGACGAAGAGGACTCAACGAAGTTGTCGCATTCGCATCTACGATTGTAAGTACTGCTGTCGTTATTCTCATCAATATGACACGCTTGGCCTGTTTCTTTCTAGTTTGTGTATAATGTCACATGAACTTATCATTAATTGATAGATCTGTTTTCAAGCTAATATCAATAGAGTAGGAAGTGGTCGTATATTTTTTTTCTGCAGAACTCAGTGAGGAGCAAAGGATTGGAGCACAACTCGGAGTGTGCAGGGACAAACATCGTTAAAGAGGTACTTCTGTTATCCTTCTCACGTGTTAGCTTAGACAGATTTGAAAGGAAGTCAATGTCCACATTAAGCATTTTCTGTCTAGAGTTAGGGTCAATCTCTTAGAGGCGATCTACCTGTCCGCAGGGATATTTTCCTACAACACCCCCAAAGTGTTGACCTCCAAAGAGTTATTTTCCAAGTACTACCATAAATACTACTTTACATGGAGATGAACTTCGAGATCAGAATATTGAAGATGCTAATCAAGTTATTAATGATGATATGGATGGAGATAACATTAGTGATTCAAATCAGGAAGATGAGATACATAGATTGATCCAAGACACATTTGCTCGAATGGATGAGGACAAACAGGATGATAGTCATGATGTTGATCCTCTACTCGAGAAGTCATGTCAACCTCTTTATGAAGGCTCAACAACAAATATTTTATCTGCTATATTGTTGTTGGTGAACCTGAATGTTTTTAATGGTTTATCAAACACGTGTCTCACACAGATACTAAGGTATTTAATTTGTTAATTATTTATGCCTGCATGTTCACAAATACTTAAAAGGTTCAATTTTTTCCTATATTGCTATTATTTTCTAATTTGTAAATTAGTATATTCGATGATATATTGATGACTAATATTGTTTACATTCACTTATTGTTTAGAATTTTGTAGATTGTTAGGTGATTTTCTATTACCAATGTCAAATATTTTTCCACACACATATCAAGAAATATCCATGATTATGAAAGAAATTGGAATGGACTATCAGGCTATTGATGCATGTCCTAATGATCATATCATATATTATGGAAAATATGCATTAGAAAATGAATGCTCACAATTTCAAAGAAGTATATATCGAACCGATAAAGCATCAAAGAAGGTGTCTCACAAAGTTCTTCATTATACTCCGATAATTCCATGTTTCTAGCGGTTGTTCAGGTGCCAAAGTATAAATTTTTTTATGGATTTCCATGCAAAGAACAGAAGTCGAGATGATGTTCTTTGAATGTCTGCAGATGGTTCTTCATTGAACTATATCGAAGAAAAGTGGTCAATTTTTAAAGAAGAACCTCATAATGTTAGACTTTCATTGGTAGTTGATGGTGTCAATCCATTTGGAGAGCTTCGTTCTACGTATTCAGTCTGGCCTGTTTTTGTTATAAACAATAACCTTCCTGCTTGGATGTTGATCAAGAGAGAGCACACAATGTTGGCAATGATTGTTCCAGGTATTTAATTTTCTTTTATTTTCTTTAAAGCATGACAAAATATTTCATTTATTTGTTTCGTGCATGGTAATTATTTCTTTTATATATCACGACATCTAGATAAGTATAATTAATCATGCTATAGGTTGAACCAATCAGGTAGGTACCAGGTTAAAGATATGAATGTATATATTGAGCCTCTCATCGACGAGTTGTTTAAGTTATGGGTTGGCGTCACTATGTATGACATCTCTAGACCAATAGGGCAAAGATGATTTCAATTCCATGGAATACTATCATGGACAATTCATGATGCTCCCGGGTTAACACATTTTTGTGGGATATTGTTACTTTATTTTTGTGATTTAATATTCTATATCTTTTTTGAAAAAATCATGCATTATTTTAAATTGTAACTCTAATTTGACGCTACATTTATTCATATATCTTGTAGGTCTTCAAACAAAGGGTAAATTTGCATGCTCAATTTGTGGTCCTAGGATAAAATCTCGTTGTTCAAGGAGTTTAGCAAAGGAAGTGTTTGATGAGTATATGCACTTTCTGCCTAAGAACCATAGTTATCGAACTACAAACAAAGCAAAGTTTAATGGTAAAGAAGAAAACAGAAAAAAACCATGAAGAATGACACATCGCCTATGAAAGTTGGAATATATTAGAAATCGTCAAGGTACACAAATTATTTATGTATGACCTATTATATAAATCTTTGGTTAATTTCATTAGTATTAATTTCATTTTGTCCCATTAATTAGTGTTAATTTCAATGTGTTGATGTTTCATGAATGTTGTTAAGTCACGAATGGGCTTCCATGAGGAATGAAAAGTTACCCGATGCAATTCAATATATTGCCATGCTACAAGCACCTACAAATAATTCATTTGTTTGATACAATGCATGTCGAGAAGAACACAACATAATTGTTATGGCGAATATTAGATGGAAGGACTAAGAAAGAGTGAATTGGAAAGATTTTTTGTGACATCCGAGAAGCTAATTATGCCTTGCAAAGTGTTATTATTAATTCTAATGGTGATGGTCATGAACAAAATACTAGTCTTCCTTGGTTATTAATGGAGCAACAGAGCAATATTGTAAAAGAGGTCATTCAAAAAATTAGGTTTCCGATGGGGTTTTCGTCGAACATACAAAATATCTTAACTAAAAAAGGTGATTTTGGTGGGGTTAAAACACATGATTGGCATACATTCATTAAGTTAATTAGTAGGTTATAATATATTTTCTTATTGGTACTCATTTTTTGGAAACAATAATAATTATTTGTTTTTTTGTTACAATATGTTCTACTTTTATCTCTCCCAGGCGACTTTGACAGCAACATAAAACAAATTATTTATGTACTTGGCAAATACATGATGTAAGTATTGTTTTATAAGGAAAATGTACTTCTTATGTGATTTGTATTGGAACTTATTGACACATTATCTTTTATCTACATATTTATGTATGCCTTGATATTATTTTATTGCATCGACATTTGTAGGTGGCTATCATCAAAAGAAATCCATAAAGAAGATATAAGGTATTGGAAGAGAGAAATTGCCCGACTAATGTGTCAAATGCAACAGTATCTACCTCCAACATTTTTCAATGCACAATAACACTACCTCATACTCCAAGTTGAGGAGGATGAATTATGTGGACCAGTCCACACAAGGTCGATGTGGATGGTGGAGAGGTAATTGAAGTCACTGAAGGCTTTTGTTAGACAAAGAGAACGTCCGGAGGGTTATATGGTTGAGGGATATATGGTATATCAATGCATGGTGTATATTAGTCTATATCTACCTAAATTAGCAGAAAATATGAATGTGCCTCGCATTTGGCATCTCGACTCCATCAACAAATTTGAAGGGGAGGTCCTATTGGGGAAAGGTAAAATGAGGATTGTAAAAGGTAATTATTATATGTTGACGTAGATTTAATATATTATATATCTATTAAATTATTCATTTATTAGCAATAACTAATTAATGATATTAATTTTTTATGCTATCATATAGTTGCTCGAGAGTGGGATGCTTTACATTTATATATTGCAAACAACCTTGATTGGATGGAGCATTGGATAGAATATACTGAAGAATACTTCAGTAGGTTATCATGGGAAGGGGTGAGTAAGATGATTAAAACATTGCATCGTCATCGAGATCAATTTCCTAATCTTACATCGAGGGAAGTTTATTTAGCCTTTGGTTTAAAAGATAAACAGGAAAGTTAAATTTGTTACCCACATTTTCCTAGTTTTTTCCCAATTTTTCAATGTATTTTGTTTGTAAATATATATTTAGTAAGTCCTATATGAGGATTATTAATTCGCAATTTATTTTTTACTTGTTGTCCATGTTGCAGTTGAAACATCACAAGGCTATGTGGTGTAATGGTCGTAAATTTTGTATCAAAATGTTGGATGATAAGATGAAAACCTTAGATTGTGGGACAACTGTAGTGTTTAAGGTCACCGACATTTCCTCTAGAAGTGATAGAAATCTAGAAGAAAATGAGAATAGGTACTATGGCCATTTGGAGGATATAATTGAGTGTCATTTTAATTCCTTTAAAATATTTTTGTTTCAGGTTAAATGGTACAGGCTATGGATGCATGAATGTGATCCTGAAAGAACTGTTATTGAGCATGATAATGGATTTACCATGGTTAATACAAGGGAATTTGAACCGGGTACAGAGCCTTATGTTCTTCCAAGTCAATGTGAGCAAGTATTTTACTTAGAGGTACTTGGTAAAACAAGTTGGTCATACGTTGTTAGAGATGATCCAAGAGGAAGACCAGTAAAGTACAATCATGTAGTTGAGGATGAAGATAATAACGAGGAAGAAGATCATGATTATGAAGATCAGGAGCAGGTGGCTTATGTAGTCAATGTGTCAGACAAAGAATTTGAAGAGGTTGATCATCCAAATGTAGGAGACGACGATCTCATTGACAATATCGATAACTATAGTAGTGAAAATGACGTTGATGATGATGTTGATAGGAATGAGCCTTTCACCAATATCGATTATGAACTAGATCCTGATACATATGTTGAACTAGATGAAGAAGAAGATGACTGATATTTAATTTTTGAAAATAAGAGGTATGTGTTTATATATTTTATATGATCTTTATATGTTTTTATTTTGTATAATATAGTATATGATACATGTTCTTTGTAATTTCAAATTAGGTAATATGGGGAA
>ML785621.1:350127-368589 GCA_009831015.1 Picea engelmannii | reverse complement strand
CTTCCGTGTTCAGCATGGACTGTGTAGCAGCTTCCGTGTTTCAGCATCAGTTCAACAACGCCTTTGGATAGTTTTGTGTTTCAGCATCGGCCTTAAATACTATTCTGCAAATATGGACACTTATGCGCTTTTCATCAATGGTTAGGTCAAAAAGTAATGTAAAGTATTATGCAAAACAGATTAAGCATGTAATAATGAGAAAGGACCTTATATACCTTGGAATGATCAGATGTAGTGATATTATGAGTCTAAACACTAGTGATGAAGGGTATAACAATGGCAAAAAGTATGGGCAAAAAGGGTACAATATGTGGTCCTAACACTTGCAAAGAAAATTTTCCATCTTCTACACATCCTTTTCCTAGGATTCAAGCCTAGTCTTGACCCTTGGAATATTAGGAGCCTATCCACCATCATTGTCTTCATGATGTGAATACATCTCTACATCTAATCTAGCCATTGGAACATCACTCAAATGTTTGGAAACTCATTCCAAAGCTTGTTTCTTTGCTTCAAGTTCATTCCAATATCATGAAGAATGCTATGATATCACATTTCATAGTAATGAAAATGGTGACGAGAACCAAAACTATCTCAAAAAAATATATGATACCACCTTTCCTTAAAAAAGTGGTAAAGAGTATGCCTGAATACCACTAGTCATGAACCTATAGTCTGCCCAATTTTTTTCTTTTCAAACTTGATTTTATCCCAAGTATGTTTTGACACCTAAGCTTGTGCAACACTACTTTGCATTGACCACAAGGGCTTGGACAACCTGTGCCTACTACAACTAGACTATGTCTCTTCACTTAAGGTTAAATACCATAACTTCGCCTTAGGCTACAATACATCAAATGCAACTAAGTCCTACTCATCCAATTTAATTGAACAACATGCACACATAGAGGATGAAAAGGAGAACTTGGATAACATGCACACATCTGATGATGCATCTTCCTTCTTCATGAATTGTTTACTAACTGTCCAATGTCCAATGGTGTTGCACCTAAAGTGACATGTGTGGAACAATTCAACCCAAGGTACCGAAGAGAACCAGACAAGGGTGCACCTAACAAGTGTGTACAATGGATGCATGCTTGAAATATATGTGCTCAGTGGATGTGCACCCAATGGTAGAATTGCCTCTAGACCATAGTGCGACGGGTGTGCATGCACACACACACACACATATGATCAAAGGCACTTCTACCATTTGTCTCAACCCTTTATCTCTTCTACCATTGGGTGCACATCCATTGGGTGCTTGATATTGGTCCTTAAGCACATGAAGTTTAATCCACCCAAGCACCATAGTCTATTAAATAGGATAGATGTGGTGGTTTGAGGCCTTGTTAGTGGCCAATGAGCCAAAGAAAATATGTTTAGGACCTAAGGCCCTTTTTTTCCTCTCTAGTCCTGGTACACACCTTGAGACCTATTCTTATTATGAAAACGTACTAATGGTTCCAAATGCAACTATATTGCAACTTATGCAACTATATTGCAACTATATTCTCAAATATTGGTGAGTGGTCAAATGAAACTATATTGCATCTTATGCAACTATATGCAACTATATTGCATCTTATGCAACTTATGAAAATATATTGCAACTTATGCAACTATATTGCAACTATATGCAACTATATTGCAACAATTTCGTATGCAACTATATGCAACTATACAACATGCCTTATGTTCTTTCTCTAAAATCCTATATGCAACTATATGCAAGTAGGACCTAAAAACCTTATGTTCTTTCCCTGACCATGGACAAGACCTAAGTTCCATACATGGTGTGAAAAAATTGTGAATGACACCCATATCCCACCCAAGCACCATAGTCTATTAAATAGGATAAATGTGGTGGTTTGATGCCTTGTTAATGTCCAATGAGCTAAAGAAAATATGTTTAGGATCTTAGGCCCTTTTTTCCCTCTCTATTCATGGTACACACCTTGAGACCTATTCTTATTATGAAAACGTACCAATGGTTCCAATGCAACTATATTACAACTTATGCAACTATATTCTCAAATACTGGTGAGTGGTCAAATGCAACTATATTGCATATTATGAAACTATATGCAACTATATTCCAACTTATGCAACTATATTGCAACTATATGCAACTATATTGCAACAATTTCGTATGAAACTATATGCAACTATGCAACTATGCAACATGGAACTTATGCAACTTAAGCAACTTTATGGAACTTATGCAACTTTACACAACTTTATACAACTCTACGCAACTTATGCAACAATGCAACTTATGCAACTATGCAACTATATGAAACTATGCAACTATATGCAACTATGCAACATGCCTTATGTTCTTTCCCTATAAACCTATATGCAACTATATGAAACTATATGCAAATAAGACCTAAAAACCTTATGTTCTTTCCCTGACCATGGACAAGACCTAAGTTCCATACATGGTGTGAAAAAATTGTGAATGACACCCATATCCCACCCAAGCACCATAGTCTATTAAATAGGATAGATGTGGTGGTTTGAGGCCTTGTTAATGTCCAATGAGCCAAAGAAAATATGTTTAGGACCTAAGGCCCTTTTATGAAAACATACCAATGGTTCAAAATGCAACTATATTGCAACTTATGCAACTATTTTGCAACTATATTCTCAAATATTGGTGAGTGGTCAAATGAAACTATATTGTATCTTATGCAACTATATGCAACTATATTGCGACAATTTTGTATGCAACTATGCAACATGCAACTTATGCAACTTAAGAAACTTTATGGAACTTATGCAACTTTACACAACTTTTTGCAACTTATGCAACAATGCAACTTATGCAACTATGCAACTATATGCAACTATATGCAACTTATGCAACTATACAACTATATGCAACTATATGATGGATAGGGGTGGCAATTTCAACTTTATGCAACTAAATGAAACTATATGCAACTGTGTTGGTACTATATTGCAACTATATGCAACTATATTGCAACAATTGCGTATGCAACTATATGCAAATATGAAACTATGAAACATGCAACTTATGCAACTTAAGCAATTTTATGGCACTTATGCAACTTTACACAACTTTATTGCAACTTATGCAACTATATTGCAACTATATGCAACTATATTGCAACTATATGCCACTAGGTGTGGCAATTTCAACTTTATGCAACTATATGACAGATAGGTGTGACAATTTCAACTTTATGCAATTAAATGCAACTATATGCAACTGTGTTGGTACCAAAAATGTATATTGGCACGATAAATTATCTTCTTGTTTTAACGAGTGTAGGTACCACTAAATAGGTATCTGTTGGATCTATCTTCCTCGAGTGATAATAAATATATAGTAAGAGAGGTTGAAAGTGAGATGTGTTGTACTAGATCTACCGGTTCTAGATCCACTAGGTTGGAAAAGGTAAGGAAAATATTTCGTACCCGCATGCAATTTTTTATTGCCAACAGAGGGTCGTGCAATTATGATGCTGAGAGCATAGGTGACATTGAGTTTCCCTTGAGGTATAAACATCTAGTGCAACGATGGGCACCTAAGGAGCTACCTAAAGTGGACACAGATTTCTTCATCGGTGGGAGGATGTATCACATTGCTCCTTCGTCCTTACATGGATTGAGGTTATTTTCCCCGGATGGCATAAAGGTTGGCTATGGCACTGTAACTGAATTGATGGAGTATGTCGAACCATTATACAAATACACTCACTGGTTGATGTTGGTCCGATATACGCAAAGTATGCGGAGATACTGAGTTGCCGCAAATTATATACAACTACTAGATAACAATCAAAATAAAGGGGCAACTATGTATATTGATGGAAGGCCAAAAGCTACTAGAAACATTACAAACTTTATAAATAGTACATGACCAGTGGCAACAACTAAGAAACCGAATTGCATATTTGAGGCACGTGAAGGAAATCGTATATTTGTATGTCCAACAAAAACAATAGTTCCAGGTGAAGAGTTGTTGATTGATTACAACTTAAATCGAATAGATGGAGAGGGTGATCGTGGAAATGAACCCACTTCGCCTCAACATGTAAATGTTAAATACATTAAAAACTTATGACTACAACAACTAAATTTCAGAAATTTCATTATTTTTTGTTGTTTTGTTATTACTGCAATATTTCATTTTCTTAATGTTACATGTGGATTTCATAACTTTTATTGATTGATTTATTGTGCCAACATCTATCCAGAGTGACCATGGTAGAAAATCACCCACTACATCTCTCCAGGGTAACCATGGAAAGGCACCCACTATGCCTCAGCAGGTAAATGTTAAATACAGTAACAACTTATGACTACAACAACTAAATTTCTGAAATTTCATTTTTTTTTTTTGTGATATTACTCCAATATTTCTTATTTTAAATTTTACGGGTGAATTTCACAACTTTTGTTGATTGATTTATTGTGTCAACTTCTGTCCAGGGTGACCATGTTCAATTTTCACCCGCTACATCTCTCCAGGGTGACTGTGGAAAGACACCCGCAGTGCCTCACTAGGTAAATGTTAAATACATTAACAACTTATGACTACAACAACTAAATTTCTGAAATTTCATTATTATTTTTTTTGATATTACTCCAATATTTCATTTTTTAAATGTTACATGTGAATTTCATTACTTTTGTTAATTGATTTATTGTGTCAACTTCTATACAGGGTAACCGTGTCCGAGTTTCACCCGCTACATCTCTCTAGGGTGACCGTGGAAAGGCACTCGCAATGCCTCACCAGGTAAATGTTAAATACATTAACAACTTATGACTACAACAACTCAATTTCTGAAATTTCATTATTATTTCTTGATATTACTCCAATATTTCATTTTTTAAATGTTATAGGTGAATTTCATAACTTTTGTTAATTGACTTATTGTGTCAACTTCTGTCCAGGGTGACTGTGTCCGAGTTTCACCCGCTACATCTCTCCAGGGTGACCGTGGAAAGGCACCGACAGTGACTCACCAGGTAAATGTTAAATACAGTAACAACTTATGACTACAACAACTAAATTTCTGAAATTTTGTTATTTTTTTTATGATATAACTGCAATATTTCAGTTTTTTAATGTTAGAGGTGAATTTCATAACTTTTGTTGATTGATTTATTGTGTCAACATCTGTCTAGGCTCCCACAGAGGATATTGATGAGGATGAAATATATTATTCGACAAACCCAATGACAACTGTAATGAAGGCCTTGAAGAAGGCTATCATGGAATATCTAGGTTTGATTAGAAAAAGACCCCTGACACATGAGGACATGGAAAGAATTGTAGAGCTACAAACTACAATAAATAATTTTGGGGTAAGTGGCATCTTTACATATTTTTATTAGCTATGACAATTTCATATCCATTTTTTAGTTTTATATTTTGTATATGATCTGATAAAGACAAGTTTTCTATTTGTAGGAGTTTTTAAACCCCGTGCATGGGGAACCTGTTGATCCTGCAACTTCTATTGGTAGCAGTGATGGTCCAATGTGTAAGGTAGTCAATGTAAGGTGGACTAGGTCCACTATATTATTAAATAAGGTCCACTATGGTAGTTAAATATAATAAATGGGTAATTAGATATAATAAATGTAAGAGAACTTCTTAGAAGGTTATACTTCTAGAAGATTCCTCTTCTAGAATGTTCTTAGGTGATGGTAGTACTATATAAAGAGGTTCAAGAAATGTAATGGGATATGAAGAGAAGTATTGTATTTGGAGCGGTAGCTCAATGGGAGGATTCCCCCTTGAAGAGGCAAGTGAACAGGGGAGGATTCCCCCTTGAAGAGGCGAGTGAACAGGAGAGGATCCCTTCCATAATATGATCCATTGTATGGTGTTTCCCTACCTCAAGGGTTTTGATATAGTAAAGTGGTGGTTTTCTATATGGTTTCATATATCTTGTGTGGTGATTGTATTAAGATATATTGTGATATTTTGTATTCAGTTCTTTGGGTTCTTAACAAGTGGTATCAGAGCACTTTCCTTGGCAGACATTGTGGGCAAATATTTTTTATTTTTGCAGATTTTTGTTCAGAGAAGAAAAAAGAGGGCCGCGACATTCCATAAATTTTTGGTATATTTCTGTACAAAATTTGTAGAAAAAGGTTGTATATCTGAGTTTATCTTAGAAAAACACCCAAGTTGAAAAAAAAAATCATCTAAAACGGAGTCCGGGAAGTCAAGATATTGAAGTTTTAAAATCTGCAATTTTCAGAGGTAGGGAAACACCATACAATGGATCATATTATGGAAGGGATCATCTCCTATTCACTTACCTCTTCGAGGGGGAATCCTCCTATTGAGCTACCGCTCCAAATAGAATACTCTATTCATGTCCCGTTACATTGCTTGAAACCTTTTATATAGTGCTACCATCACCTAAGAACATTCTAGAGGAGGTTTCTTCTAGAAGTAGAACCTTTTAAGAAATCCACTTTCATTTATTATATCTAACTGCCCATTTATTATATCTAACTACCATAGTGGGCCTTATTTAATAATATAATAGACCTAGTCCACCTTACATTGAATGGCCTTCACTATTATCACTATGAGCCCTCTGGGCCCCCACTACTACCTCTCTAGCTACCTAACATTCCATCTGCGGACTAGGTCCACTATGGTAGTTAGATATAATAAATGGGTAATTAGATATAATAAATGTAAGAAGACTTCTTAGAAGGTTCTACTTCTAGAAGATTCCTCCTCTAGAATGTTCTTAGGTGATGGTAGCACTATATAAAGGGGTTCAAGCAATGTAATGAGACATGAAGAGAATTATTGTATTTGGAACAATAACTCAATAGGAGGATGCCCCCTTGAAGAGGCAAGTGAACAGGAGATGATCCCTTCCATAATATGATCCATTGTATGGTGTTGCCCTACCTCAAGGGTTTGATACTAATAAAGAATATTTTTCATATTGTTCTTGTATATTTTTTTTGGTTCTTTTGTATTTAGTCTTGGGTTCTTAACAAGCGGTATCAGAGAACTTTCCTTGGTAGACATTGTGGACAAATATTTTTTTTTTTTGCAGATTTTTTTCGAAGAATAAAAAAAAGGGCCACGACATTCCAGAAATTTTCGGTATATTTCTGTGAAAAATTTACAAAAACAATTTGTATATTTGATTTCCTCTAAGAAAAACACCCAAGTTGAAAAAAAAAATCATCCAAAATGGGGTCCGAGAAGTCAAGATATTGAAGTTTTAAAATCTGCAATTTTTCAGGGTTTTTTCCATGGACGACTGAGCGATGTTTTTATTTTATTTATGTAGCTAATGGAGGCCGAATTTGTCCAAACAAATTACAGGTCTAATTTCCTCTCTAAATTTCACCCAATTTAAAAAAAAAAAAATCAACCGAAACTGAGTCCGTGAAGTGAAGTTATGAACATTTTAAATTCAACAGTTTTTCAGGGTTTTTTCGGAAAACGTCGCGATTTTCTGCAATAATTTATTGTTCTATTTTTTTTGTTTTTTCGTGATGGTTGTGGGACTGAAGAGTTCATAGGGTTCTAATCTGGCTATTTCCTCTCAAACCCTCAAAGAAATTCTTGAAGCATTCAAATCCCAATTGTATGACACATTGAATGACAAATTGGATGCCTTTGGAGATGGTCTCAATGATAGTTTTCGTAGTATTCAAGATTCATTGGATAACATGCAGGAGAGATTTATCATGGAGGACCACAGGGATGAATATAATAAAAAAATATATGCTTGGTATGACTTTGAGGCCGATTGCGATGATTGGTATATGGATAGTTGTAATTTCTGGGATGACAACCACTTCCATATTTTATTTAATGAATCTACTCCACCTTCTGTAGAGAACATCAATGTCCCACATCAGGAGCTACTTACTAGCGTCCAACCTGCATATTATACAATGGTATTGTTCTTTTTAGATTCATCTTTGATCATCTTCCACTATGTGGATGGATATTCTTATTTGGATCCACATGATAGGTGTCAATATTGAGAGCATCATTTTCAGTTGGTTATTGGGTGTCAATATCTTCTGTGTAGAGTTCACATGAGCACTTGGACATGGGTTTTATTGGATAAATCCGTAAGTGTGGACACAAAACTATCTCCCTAGATCCACTTGGATCTATAACAAAGCAAGACAGAATACTACTCTTTCCCTATATTTAGACTATTGAATTAACTAGGAGGCAAGAAATAGTAACATACCTTATTATCGCTTCCTATGGTCTTTGTTGCTCCTGCTTCACTCCAGTGCTCTCATGCAATCAAGATCAATACAACACAAACCAACCAAAGTGAAGAAAGCACAATCTATTCAACAGTCAATCTATGCATATGATCAAGGAATTATACAATAAAGTGGAAACAACTTTATGGGAAAGGGACATATTACTGTATCATATTAATGGAAAGTAAAGATTACAACCTGAGCCTTGATGTTGCAAACTTCCTTTCGATGGACCTTGGCTCTGACACACACACTTTCTCACTTGCTTGAAGCAGATCAACTCATTTGGATGAACTTGATAGAGTCTGATGTAGCATCAGTCCTTCACACAATTCTTTCACTAATTCTCCAATGAATCTCTTGCTTAACTTTGCTTGATTTTTCATGAGAATTCCCTCAATATATAGGAGAGAATGAATTAGTTACTTAGATAAGAATGATCCCAAAATATAAGGGAATTCAGTACTAGGATAACCATTCGAATGCCATCTCATCCTTCTAGAAGATTCCCTTCTAGAAGCACCGAGAATTCATCTTTTTCCTTGCTTTAGAAAGAGTTCGCACCCTAGCAGTTCAACACAGTGCGAACTTCTCGCACCCTGGCTTAAGGCAGCATGCGAGAATCATGCATTCTCGTAGGAAAATATACTAGCAGCCTGCGAACCTCCTTCAAAAATGATATTTCTGGAAAGCGAAGAAAGTAACTTTTCTCAGGAGAAAGTTCTTATGAAGAGACTGAGTACACCATCATTAATACATCATCATGATGACCAAAATCATGGGTAACATAATGCCCCCCAAAGTATGAGTGTTGGAACCAGTGATAGCCGATAGACTTTGTAAGCTGCATGTGTGTGTCGAGAACCAGGAGCACACCTAATCGGAAACCTGTGAACAACCAAGCATCTGCAGAGTATCATATATGTCAATTCTGAGGTAGGCATTCCCATACTCATATCATAGACAAATAACATTGTAGACCTGGGTCATGGCCACTAATCATACACTGTGGATCCATGCCGTCAAACTATAGCATAGCCACCTGGAATACAGTGTGGATCTATGCGAAAATTTTTGAATCACGATGACATAGCCACGAGACATATACAATGGATCTATGTGTTGCAAATTATACATACTCCATCGCAACCTGGATCGCAAAGATGATTTCCAGGGTCTTCAATTTCGTCGCCCATAGTACGAATCTAACCATGTGATTACATGTGTTGAAGTCGAACATGGTAGAAACCACTTGATTACCGTTCATTGATTAAACCATTAACAAGTGCGATGGAAATCACCATTGATGTTAATGACTCCCAAGGTACCATAGTACAATCCATCGAGTGTGAATAAATGAGTTGAAGTCGAACATCCTATGGAATCCTTCGATCAGGGGTCAATGATGTAAACCCACTGTCGAAAGCAAGGAAACCTGCCATTGAGGCATGCAAGATCCAAGGTACTAAATAATTTCCAAGTCTTGATTCCGGATAATGAGCTGAAGTCGACGGAACAAAACTCGTCACAGGAGGGCCTTGATGTATCCCCCATCAATGACACGAAATGAGTAACAGATTTTGAAGGTGAAACAGAGTATGATGTGAATTGGACTGGACACAGGGAAAGTCGACATAGAGAGAATGGATAAATGCAGATGGTCGACTCAATATAGGTTTAAAAAGGACTTCTCTTGAACATATGAACGACACGACCAATGATTTGGCAGCATTGACTCAAAGATGACACAGGGAATGACCTTGTAATCAATCGAATGAGAGACAAATGGATTTCCCAAACCAGCTTCAAATGATGAATAGGGGGTGTCATGTTCAAGAGCGACACTTACTGCCAATCAATATGAAGATGAAAACATATCCCTTTCCCAAATTTTCCCCCACCATTTCTAGCGAGTACCTCTTTATTTTTACGCAAGCTTGAGGAGGATAACACATGCTTGTTGATGTAAGCTCATCCTTCAGACGAGTCCCTCGGAGTATGTTTAACAAACCCTAAGAAGGAGTGGTTTGATCCCATCACGGGTCTGTCAATGTTTGTTTAACGAGTCCAGAGATAGAAAACTCGAAGGTTTTTCAAGATTATAAAGTTTGGAAAAACACTTAAAAGAGAACTCTCTCAGTTCCTTTTTCGTAAAAAAGTCTAGACGAGACTGAAAAAGAGATAAATTATCGCTCACCAGATGCTTACTTCAAATACTTTATCGAGCATGAAAATAGCAAGGTCGCTCGACGATCTTTTCATGTTTAGAGAGTCTGAAAAGAGCTTAAAGAGGACTCCAGGGGGGTTCCTTTTTCGTATAACCTTGTTGAGCCCGAAAAAGTGATAAAAGTATGCTCAGTTACATTCTCATTGATTTACAAGCACGAGAAAGAACAAAGACTAAGCCTGGTAACTTATTCTCATGTATTTACGAGCACGAGAAAGAGCAAAGACTAAGCTCGGGATTGTTTTCATTTTTATGCAATCTTAAAAACAAAACAAAACTATGCTTGGAATAGATTTTAATTTTTTACACAAGCTTAAAAACTAAACAAAACTGTGCTTGGACCTGGTTTCATTTTTACACAAACTTGAACCAGAGGAAACTATGCTTGAGGTAGGTGGTTTCATTTTTACACAAGCTTGAACCATAGAAAACTATGCTTGCGACTTCCCAACGCATAACACAGGGATGGTTGGTACTTAGCCCCCAGTTTAAGAAGCTAGTGACTCAACTTCAACATGAATTCCAGAGGCTGAGGAAAATGCCCCCCAAGCTTTGTTTCATCCAACTGCAAAGGAGAACGAAATGAATCTTCAAATACTAGACAAAGGACTTGACTCAAATAGAGAGGGGGAAAACTATTTCATTTTTTAACGAGCTTGACATAGAAACAAGAACTATGCTCGTAACCTCTGTTTCATTTTTTAACGAGGTTGCCTCAGATATGCAAAAAATATTCTCGAAAACCTCTGTTTCATTTTTTAACGAGGTTGTTACAGAGACGCAAAAACTATCCTCGAAAACCTTTGTTTCATTTTTTAACGAGGTTGCTACAGAGACGCAAAAAACTAGCCTCGGTCGTGGATTCCAAGAGGTCTTCATTGGAAGGAAGAAACACACTTTGGAAGGACACCATGTCAAGGGTCGCAATAAGAGTAAAGAGACCAGGCTCTAACAACCCTATCGAAGAGATTACCATGTCAACTACTGGATCTAAGTCATCAGAAGTTGAAGCCATGGGAGACAATGCCACATAATTGACCTGTGGCGGGGGAGATACTGTATGCATACAAGAACCATTCAGGGAGGCAATCCAGGCAGGGTCAATGAATAAAAGTTGATCAACAGTCACAACTCATCCATCATGAGGGAAATATATCACACGAAAAAGAGTAGACACAATAAATTTCATGGCATAGACATAATCTCGCCCAAGGAGTAAAGAGAAATCCAAGGGGTCTTGGACTACCATGACATCAATAAAGACAGTTTTCCCTCCCAAAGTTACGGGAAAATGAGGAAGGGTCCCTAAAGGTTGACTAGTTCTTCTGTTAAAAGTCAACATATTCTGCGTAACCGACGCAAGTGGAGGACAACCCAAATCTTGCCAAGCAAAAGAGGACAAAATACTAATGGATGCACCTTCATATATCAGTGTCTGAGGAACGTCCCGACCACAAACCTGCACTGTAATATGGAAAGGAATGTGAGAGGGAAGATGAGGTCCAATTAGCACACCCCAATCAAAATGGATGGCCTCATTACTTGGAGGGAGTTTCATGGGAGAAGGAGGAATACCCCCTGACACGGCAGAGTCTGTATCAACGAGAAAAAAATGGGCTATATCGGGTTTAATCTCAAGCGGGAGAGTAGGATCGATCGATGGAGAGATAAAATCGACCACTTGAGTTTCATTCTCCAAGGAGAGAATGGGGTCGACATATGGAAACAGATCAACCACTTGGGTGACATTCTCTAATGGGAGAGTGGGATCGACCGAGGATGGGATCAGATTGACCTCTTTAGTTTTTCTCTTTGAGGGGAGAACGATATTGACCGAGGATGGTATCAGATCAACCACTTGGTCTACTGGTTCATCCAAAGATGTGACCAGATTGACCACTTGATCAACCGGACTGACCGACAGGGGAACCATATTGATCATTCCATCAACTACAGGTGGGTTGAGAGAAAGCTTGCGATAAGCAGCTGGAAGTTGAGACTATGAAACAATCATGACTTCCAATAATTTCGAGGCTTCTTCCATATGAGGACAAAGATGAGTTAGATGACTCCCTTTGCATAACATACACGGGAACTTGGATCTACTTTTCTTCTTCCCAACCATATCATGACTAGTTGATGGGAAGTCATCAACATGTTGTTCAGAGGCTAACGACATGGGTTGGCGAGAATGTGTAGACCATACTTCTATAACCTTGGGTAGACCAGGGAAATCCTTAAGAAGATTGGCTACCCTTACAAAGTCTGCAAGGGTACTTGGGCTTATGATTTGTTTGGGCGATCTTGACATCATCAACACTCCCATCATGATTAATAGTAACTGGTTGTTTTCCAACATGTTTGACAGTGGTTGGAGTTTTTGACCCTCGCTTATCTTTCTTCTTCTTCTTATTCACCGGGTTACTAGCTTCAAAACTTTCACCCGAAGAAGAAGATGAAACGGAAAGCGACATTGCAAGCAAAGAAGGTGAAGAATACCTTACTGGTGAAGATGGTGAAGGATCAACATGAGGTTGATGTTCTTGGGGGGAAGTGCTTACGAATGAAGCACTTATTGCATTCGGGATCACCTGAGTGGAAAACAACCACATCGACAATCCAATTGTGAGACCTGGAAGGCTCAAAGTAGCGATGTGAGGAGGACCAATGTTTCCATAAGAAGGAAAAAAAAAGGTTCCCCTGTAGCATAGGTTCCTTCATTGGTCATTTCGGGAACTAACGCCATGAAAAACAAAAAATCCAATCTAGAGTCCACTAGGGAAAACAAACAACACACGCTAAAAATCTAGTAAGCAAGCAAGCAAACAAAACCTTCTCACGATGAATGCACTATTTGGTGATGAAATCCAATGCCGCGGGAACAAAGTAAGAAAAGGGGCTAAGAGAGAGCGGGTGGAAAAGTTACGTTGACAACCTTCTTAACGGACTTACACCCTGGTGCAAGCTCCCACACATAATCGTGGGTATACCCTCCAAGGAGCCTGAGTGAGTTTGGCCAAAGTCGATCCTAGGTACCGTGAAGACTTGCCCCTCCAAAGTCACCTTCTGTAAAGAACTTAAAGAGATAGTCCACTAAGGTTACCACTGACAACAATAAAGCCTGGGGGGACAGTTGACAGTCCGATCCACACGCAAGGGTAGGGTATCTAGCTCAAAATCAACTTGAGAGGCTTCCACTCATCATTGTGGGTATACCTTCAAGTGACCCCCGTAATACGTACAATCTCTACACCAAGACCAACAAAGCAGGGTGAGTAACTCTGCCGTCTCAATGCGACCTCGTGATTGACCCTTGTGTTAGAAGGGCTTCCCAGGACAAAATGTAATAAGTGGATTCAAACGCTCCCTAACTCAAGATTCTATGTTTGTTTTCAACTTTGGAAAGTTATCTTTCACACCTATTCCAAAGCCCTACAACTAATCTAATGTAGGTTTTCTACCAGAAAATATAAAAATGTCTAATCAATTTTTATAAGTGCTTTATTTTATGGATGTTGTTACTCAAAAGGAAGATGGCGTGGACAATATGGTGTTTTGACCGACTCGAAAATTATGCAAAGATATGAAGATGCAATCTTTTCATTTCAATGAAATCTATGCTACGAGAAGGAGAAAACATTTATCATTCCCATATGCACAATGTCCCAAAATATATTAAACTCATCAATATCAAGATTCTCAAGAAATGAGAAAAAGGTACTGAACACCAATGCACGAGATTGATAGGACAGGAGAAAAGTGAAACCAGAGAAAATGGCCACAGAAAAATACAAAGAGCCACAAAGAAAACGGGATGTTCCTCAGTAGAGTCGCCAATTTTGTTATTGGATAAATCCGTAAGTGCGGACACAAACCGATCTCCCTAGATCCACCTAGATCTAGAACAAAGCAAGACAGAATAATACTCTTTCCCTAGATTTAGACTATTGAATTAACTAGGAGGCAAGAAATAGTAACATACCTTATTATCGCTTCCTATGGTCTTTGTTGCTCCTGCTTCGCTCCAGTGCTCTCGTGCAATCAAGATCAAGACAACACAAACCAACCAAAGTGAAGAAAACACAATCTATTCAACAATCAATCTATGTATATGATCAAGGAATTATACAATAAAGTGGAAACAACTTTATGGGAAAGGGACATATTACTGTATCATATTAATGGAAAGTAAAGATTACAACCTGAGCCTTGATGTTGCAAACTTCCTTTCGATGGCCCTTGGATCTGACACACACACTTGCTCACTTTCTTGAAGCAAATCAACTCCTTTGGATGAACTTGATAGAGTCTTTTGTAGAATCAGTCCTTCACACAATTGTTTCACTAATTCTCCAATGAATCTCTTTCTTAACTTTGCTTGATTTTTCATGATAATTCCCTCAATATATAGGGGAGAATGAATTAGTTACTTAGATAAGAATGATCCCAAAATATAAGGAAATCCAATACTAGGATAACCATTTGAATGCCATCTCATCCTTCTAGAATATTCCCTTCTAGAAGCATCGAGAATTCATCTTTTTCCTTGCTTTAGAAAGAGTTCTCACCCTAGCAGTTCAACACAGTGCGAACTTCTCGCACCCTGGATTAAGGCAGCCTGCGAGAATGATGCATTTTCGCAGGAAAATATACTAGCAGCCTATGAACCTCCTTCAAAAATGATATTTCTGGAAAGAGAAGAAAGTAACTTTTCTCAGGAGAAAGTTCTTATGAAGAGCCTGAGTACACCATCATTAATACATCATCATGATGACCAAAATCATGGGTAACAATGGTACCCTGGTTTACAATGGCGGTTGAACTACTTCAACATGGTGGATTCCATTTCTCAATGAGACCCTGCTTCTCTAGTCTACTTCAACACTATGGTCCACACTTATCCATGGGACCCTGGTATATGGTTGTACATCAAGCATTGAGGACAACACTTTCATAAGGGGGATGGAATGTAAGACAACTAGAGAGGTAGTGGGGGGCCCCAGAGGGCCCATAGTGATAATAGTGGAGGCCATTCAATGTAAGGTGGACTGGGTCCACTATATTATTAAATAAGGCCCATTATGGTAGTTAGATATAATAAATGTAAGAGGACTTCTTAGAAGGTTCTACTTCTAGAAGATTCCTCCTCTATAATGTTCTTAGGTGATGGTAGCACTATATAAAGGGGTTCAAACAATGTAATGAGACATGAAGAGAATTATTGTATTTGGAGCGGTAGCTCAATAGAAGGATGCCCCCTTGAAGAGACAAGTGAACAGGAGATGATCCCTTCCATAATATGATCCATTGTATGGTGTTTCCCTACCTCAAGTGTTTGATACTAGTAAATAATATTTTGCATATTGTTCTTGTATATTTGTTGTGGTGATTTTGTATTCAGTCTTGGGTTCTTAACATAATGCAAGAAAAATGTTGACATAGAAAAGTGCAAGTGAGGCTTTTTGAGCTTCCTGAGGTTCCCCTAGAATCCATTGATGAGTGGGGCGATTTTGACTGGCATGACATGCTGGAGCATGATGAGCCGGATCCTGGGACTCCACATGATGACTCCAGAGAGGAACATAATGTAGGTGCACAGGATACTATTCTGTATAGAGCAGAACGAATTAAAAGCATCGGATCACTAGATGTCACCTTTCTGGTGGATGGCGCACGTGTTCCGATAAAGATTCAGAAGATTGCAAGTAATTGTCCGATTAATTGATTAATTTTTTTCATGAAATTGAAATGGAATTTTTTTGAGATTATTGATTGATTAATGGATAACACGTTACTACATGAAACAATGTTTTCTATAGAAACTTACATGACAAAGCATTGGCGTTGTTTGTCCCCACCATTCGCACACAGTGGAATGGATAAGATACTAAAAATAAAGATGATTTAATAGATCACATGGTAAACTTGTTCGACAACACTTTCAACAAGAAATTGGTTACAAAGTTGGATGGAGAGAATTTAAAATATAGCAGGGCCTAGTATAGGGATAAATTGCAAATATACCTCAAGCACAAGAACCCTCCCATGGTTCCCGAGAAAGAGTGGAAGGCACTAATAGAGGATGCAAAGGAGAACTTGTTTAAAAAACAAGGAAGACAACCACGAGCTGATCAAGCAAGGTACAACACATGTCATATTATCAGTGAAATATGAGCATTTATGTTTTTCTTTCCTGTTTTTATTTTATATGTCTGGAGGAATCAACAACTAGTTGGGCATGTGCTTGCGTTACATGTGGCCGTGTTATCCAACTGCTACCACTATAACCTCCAGGTGTGCCCACGAGGCCCCATACCTGACACACATTTTAATTCGGGGGGAGTTGAACTCGAAAACTCATGGAACTTCATTTTCACAGCACTTGCCAATTGAGCTGCCCCCCGGGGGGGCTTTTCTTTCCTGTTTTAAGTAACAATTCTGATATCTAATTTTTTTCAAAAATTCCATATGTAGGCTACCAGACACATCCAAAGAAACAAAGGGCAGAGTGGAAAAACACAGCCAACATAAACCAGGCCAAGGTGGCTATGGAAAACTCAAAGCCTAAATAGTAAGATTTAAATGATTAACCGTGGTTAATATTTATTTAACAGTAGCGAATAAATACATGTTTTTTTTATTGGTATTTTTAATGGTGTTATGCATTGCATTTAAATATGTTCAACACTTCTGCCACCGAGGAGGACCTAAAGCTTGGTTACAAGCATGGTTTTAAAAGTGTGATTGAATATAGAAAAAGCTTGGGCTAGACTCCTATCTCCCCAGCCACGCAGGTAAATCAAATGAATAAGGAAACCACAGTAGCATGCTTGTGAAGTTTATTCATATTTTATTATATCACCCTTAACTAAGTATTTATGTTTGTTTTCAAGCAATAGTGCTACCGCAGTAGTGAATCAAACGGTATTCAACAAACACCTCGTCATACAAGGGTTCACATGTCTAGTGACAGTGTAGAGAAGAGTACCCATTTCGGTATGTATGCTTCAGAATTAGAAATATTTACTGTGATTGTAGATATTTATTTCCTAACTTATACTTATATATTATCTTCTCAAAATTGAAGAGCATGTAGCTCAGAAGGGTGAAATGCGAGAGCAACCAAGTGGACAGGAAATTAACGCACCAATTGTCCCAGCTACAGAGGCAGGTAAAGAGCAATAGTGTAATGTTAATCAAAACAATGAATTAGTTATTTCAATTATATTTCAACATATCGATATGATCATTTTCATTTTTCCAGTTCACGACCCTAAACAGATGCTAGCTAACCCTTCTCAGTGACGTACCAGAAGTATGGTACATAAGCACACACAAATAATAGAAGGACAGGGCACACAAAATATGATGTCCTTTGATGATGATGATATCCCAATTGTCAGTTTTATGAATGTAAAGAAACATAAATCAAAGAATAATTAGATGTATAATTTCATGACCTGTTTTTGGATCTTTATCGATGTTTATATGTTCATATGTTTTGATGACTATCTAAGTTATGCTTTAATGTCTATATGTTTTCTATATAAAGAAAATCATTTGTTGGGTATGGGGAATTGAGAGTGATGTGAGGGGGGGAGGGGCCATATGAGCTTCCACCTTCACGTGGTTGGACCTGTTCAGTAGAGAATAGCCTATTCTCGAAACAAAGAGAAGCTCATTAAGGTATACGACAACTTAATTTTTTTTCTAGAGTATTTTACAGAACTAAATGCATGCTTATTTGCTTATTAATTATTTACTCATATAAAAAAATTGTCTTTTATGATTCATGCAGGTCTTGGTAATGAAAATGCATCTCGTGGACAACTCTTATCAAGTTGTATGGGCTAATGGATTTGGCGAAAGAACAATGAAAAGGTAAGGGTTTTGATGTGTTTTTAAAAGTAGGCTTTATACTAGTAAAAGTTCACAATCCTCATGAATATGTAGATATTGATATATATGCCAAGTTC
>ML785621.1:323729-344578 GCA_009831015.1 Picea engelmannii | reverse complement strand
ATATGTTAGAATATTACAATATTACAATGTAATAGTAATGCCATATTACAATGTAATATGGCATTACCATATTACATTGTAATATGGCATCCAATATGGTATCCCATATTATAATGTAATATGGTAATACCATATCTCATGTAATGTTTTTTTTTTAAAACTTAAAGCCATCGTCGTAATATCGATGAAAGTTCGTCGAAAACAAATCTAATATTTTACCACAACCGTTGCTATAGCGGAAAAAGTTCGTCGCAATTTGCCACAAATTTTCGTTGCACATACAACATCTACGTCGTAAGTTTGGTTTTGAGATATATTTTCATCGATATTGCCACATATTTTCGTCGCACGTTGTGACGGTTTTGCATCGTACATGCAACATATACGTCATAAGTTATTGTCCTGGCATAAATGTTCATCGAAATTGCGACGAATTTTCATCGTAATTGCCACATTTCTTCATTGTTAGTGCGACATAAATTCGTCATAATTGCGACAATGCATAGGGTTAACCGATCTTGAAGGTGGTGACATGTGGAGTGCTTATTTCGTCGATGTTTCCACGCACACGTGGATCGTGGATATAGAGACGAAATTATTCCGACGAAAAAAAATCTTGGCTTTTGTGGAAATTGCGACGGATAAGTGTGGCAATATCAACAAAAAACCGTCACAAATTTGGTCATATGTACTAGTGAAACCAGTTTCAACTTGAGAAAAGATGATGATTCAAAGTCTACAGATCAGAGGCAATACAGGTCAATGATTGGTAGCCTACTGTATGCCACATCATCCATACCAGATGTAATGTAGGTAGTTGGACAGGTGGCACAATTTCAAGCAGCACCAAAGGAATCACATGTATTAGCAGTGAAGAGGATTTTTAGATATATCAAAGGAACATAAGAGTTTGGATTATGGTATCCAAAAGGAAAGGATCTATAAATAATTGTCTACACAGATGCAGATTGGGCAGGTTGTATTGATGACCGACGAAGCACCACTGGAGCAACATTCTACTTGGGTGAGTGTTTAGTATCATGGCTAAGCAAGAAACAATCATTAGTATCTTTATCTATAGTTGAGGCAAAGTATATTGTAGCAACATCATGCTGTACACAGGTACTTTGGATGAAACAAACTCTGACAAATATACAGGTTGAGTATTATGAGCCCATTCCAATCTATTTTGATAATACAAGTGCCATCAGTATATCGAAGAACCCAGTGATGCACTCCAAGATGAAGCACATTCTAATCAAGTATCACTTTCTACGGGAGCAGGTTGCAGAAACACATATCAAATTTGAGTATGTGGGCACAAAAGAACAAGTGGCAGACATAGATGATTTTAAGGATGGAAAATTATATTAAAATGTAGAAACATGGGCTAATCTTACTAGTCCTTAATATGAAAAATGTAAAATGTTTGGCGATAGTTTTGTAAAAATATTCAAATTTCTAAGGATTTTATATAGTTTCTTTAAAATTTTGGCGATTTTTAAGGTAAAATAATTTTATTCTATGGAATTTGGGCGAATTTTTAAAAAAAAAATGGAAAACAACGAATCATTTTTGGGGAAAAACCATGGAAAATTATCCCATTTGTGAAATTTAGCCCCTAAAATCATCTATGGTGGCAGACATCTTTACAAAACCACTTCCATGGGAAGCCTTTGAATATCTCCGCCAAAGACTTGGAGTTATTTCCACTCCAAAATGAATGTTTTTTGAATGATTATCTTATATGTCTTAGATGTACACGAGGAAGCACCATAAGAGGACAGTTCAGTCAGGGGGAGCAACCCTAGATGGAAAGATACCTTTGCCATTGATGACAAAGGGGGAGAGATTTATCAGATGCAGAGGAAAGAGGAATGGTTCTAGGGGGAGCATATTTATCAAATGTTGAGGATAGAGGCATGGTTTTAGGGGGAGCATGAGTGATATGATTTCAGTATTGCATCAGAGTGTTTCCATCAATGCCAAAGGGGGAGATTGTTGATTAAGGTTGGTTGTCATTGATTCCAACCCTTGAAGAAAGCCCTGCAACACAAAGGTTTGGGTAATGGACCCAATATTTCTTGATGTAAATATGACTCATTATTTTCTTGTCATGGTTGATAATAAGTAAATATGGATTAACTCCAAAGTGGTCCCATTATGGTGAAAGCCCTCATGGGAAGACACTTTGTGGAGTAAGAGAACCCATGATTAATTGTGGAATAATGAGATGAAGGACAATGAATTTGTTAAGGAAACTATCCTATATGGATATTTCTTGTCATTCCATTTCCGGTGGTATGTGGAACGTCACATAACTCCTCACAGTTAGAGAGTTATGACCATGTGAAGTTGGAGAACCCAGGTTTGGGTAATGGACCCAAGTTTGTTTGATGGATAACGATATGAGTTTTTCTATATTTTAAGGTAATACTATTATATATGGATAGTACATGTCATTCCATTTCTGGTGGTATGTGGAACATCACATAACTCCTCACGGTTTGAGAGTTATGGCCTTACGAAGTTGGAGGACCCTCATATGTCATCTAGAAGCCCCAAAAGGTCAAAGTAATCAAAGTGGTTTAAGAGATTTTAGAAGGTAAATAATAAAATGAAGATGATGAGTGTACTATAATTCAAAGTGAATACAAAATAAATAATTTAAATAATAAATTTAATGGAGAAATTAGAAGTGGGTTAACCCTAACATAAGGAAAGTGGGCAAAGTGAGCTAGAAGATGTTTTTAATGAGGCTACTTGGAGAGTATAAATAAGAGGAAAGGATCTCTCATTTTAGAAACACTTGAGAATATTGAATACCTATATGTGTCTGAGGTAACTAAAGGATACCTAATACAAATTTCTAAGGGAAGGTGAAGAAAAGAAGGCCGGAATTCAAGGATGGATAAATTCTTTTGATGATGCTTTCTAAGGTATGTTATTTACAGGTCATTTCACCATTTTCTCAATAAATGTTTTTATAGAATGATTCAGAGCGTGAAATTTCTATTCCATTGAGGAAAAATATCCAAGTATCTGTGGTAAAAAAATCATCTTGTGGTTCATTGTATTTTTGGATATACAGTCCGTGGAAAATAAGGTTTGTGGCTAGTCCTAAAACTAGTCAAAAACAGGTGTTTCGGGTAAAAATGTCATAACTTCTTCATAACAGATCCACATTCAGTCAGAACAAATGTGTTGGTTAGAGTAAAGTATTTAACAATTTCAGATCAATTCAACAAAAATTCCGTGTGGGGCACACTCTACAAGGTCGCTCTCTAGAATAAGCCAAAATTCAACAAGGTATGCCATTTTTTCTATAAATCATTTTCTGAGAGGTTCCAAGTAGTGATACTTGGAGGAATTTCACAAAACAAACTAAAGAAAATTGTGTATCAGTTTCAGATATTTATTCATTACAAATACAAAGTTATGATTATTTCAAGTTAGGGTTGTTGACTAATCCAAAACTAGTCATGTGAGACTAAAGAAACGTTTGATGAAAATGCTAGTCTCTTGTTGTTTAAATTTAAGGAAGGTTTGCAGGTATGTGATCATATACACTAGGTGTATTAAATAGTTATAAATCATATTTGGATGATGAAATTGATGAGGGATTTTGCTTGAGGTACAAATTGGGTACATGGTTGAGACAAGTAGTTGATGAGTTGGCACATACATGAGGTGTATAATTGATGATGTTGGTAAATATTGATGGGTTATAGTTGATGAGTAGTTGACACATGATTGGTACATACTTGGTACATGGTTGGTTACACTTGTTTATGGTACAAATTGATTACATATTGTTTTGTACAGGTTGGTGCATGGTTGATGCACTTGCTTATGGTACAGGTTGGTTCATGGTTGATGCACTTGTTTATGGTACAAGTTGATTACAGTTTGAGGTACAGGTTGATGCATGGTTCAGGTTTATTGGTACATGTTTACAACAATATATCTCATAGTGATAGTGTGATAGTGGTTCCATCATTCTACTTCTACTTCATAGCGGTTGGACGGGGCAAGGACAGGTGGTTCTAGCCACCTTTCGGTTGTAGCCGAAGAACATAAGGGGTTGTAGCCAAAGAATTGGGGAGTTGGACCTTCCCTCAGGTTGTAGCCTGAGAAACTAGGGGGTTGGAGCCGCCTTCCAGTTGTAGCTGGAAAACAGAGGAAGTTGGTGCTTCCAATGAATGTAATTCTTCAAGACATATAAGAAAAAGCATTACGTGGTTTTCTCCCAATTTGGGTTTCCACGTAAAACATCGATGTACTGTGTATGTGTGTGATTGTTCATTTTTCTCATTATTGGATAATAATTCTACATTGATATAAAACTTGGATTATTTGGAGAAAAAGGATTATAATTATGCTATTACTGATTCACCCCCCCTCTCAGTAATTCAACATTTACAGCCGTCAGATTAGAAGAGGAGACGTGGCGAAGATCTGAACACTCTGGGTAAAGTCCCGAAGTGATTTATATCCGTCAGATCAGGAGGAGGCATGGTGAAGATCTGTGAACTCCAGGTAAAGACCGGAAGTAATCTTAGGCCATCTGATCTAAGAGGACACGTTGCCGGATTCTGTGTATTGGAGGAGAAGAAAAAGGATTTGAGAT
This sequence comes from Picea engelmannii, assembly GCA_009831015.1. Lineage (NCBI taxonomy): Eukaryota > Viridiplantae > Streptophyta > Pinopsida > Pinales > Pinaceae > Picea > Picea engelmannii. Next base: position 339,948 of record ML785621.1, on the reverse strand, counting down.
TTGAGATTCCCGAAGGCCGGACTCACGGAGGAGATCTTGGCCATAGATTCAAGGGGATAGGTGGCAACAGATCTTCCACTCCAGGATATTTCCACATAGAGGGGAGTGGAGTTTGAGAGTTGAAACTCTCGAAGGTTGGAAAGGAGAATTCAATGACAACCATTGATTTAGAGGGGAATTATGTGTCAACAGATCATAGAAATCTGTGGAGATGCATGGAAGGAGGAAATAAGAGAGAAATGGATATTGATAACAACCGTTGATCATAGGCAGCACCAAAGGAGCAGATATCGACATACATAAGGGGTTGTAGGGCCAAGACATGCTCGGACGATAATATTCCTTGAGTGGGCTGCAATTTCAACCACTATTTTAGTAACGAGGTACATGTTAGCACGAGAAGGATTGCATGGAGAAAAGTGGGTTGGTTGGAAACCACTCTTTCCCGCACCTGCAATATCACATTAGCACAAAGGTACCGCCTAGGGTCGTATGAAGGAAGGGGCTATTGAAGAGGAGCTAGAGCCCATAGACTGAAGAACGTTGGAACACGCAGACAGAAGGCCACGGGTGCCCTTAAATCTGCACTAAGAAGACGAAAGGTTTTGTGTTTAACTACAAAACAAGACCATCAAGGTCTCATAGAATTGTTTGGTTTTAGAATAGGATATCCTTGACCTGGAGGTCGGACTGGTTCCCTGACCTTCCAAATTAGGAACCATGAATGGAGATTCTGTCCTTTAAGAAAAGAGAAAATTTTTATGCCCCGTCATGGGTTTGTTACAAATTGGTATCAGAGAATGGTTACAACACTTGGCCTACTTGGGATCATGTATGAGTCGCATAAGGAGGTATTGTTATCTGCATTTACTCCTTGAGAAAAAAGGATTGCAGATTGAACTTGTGATTTTGGGAATTCTTGTTGAAGTTCAGCAGAAGAATTTCTTTAACCCTTGGTCAAAGTGATAACTACTCTTACCAGAGTAGGGATATGCTAATTAACATTTATAATAAGACTTGAATGTATATAGATGAAGGTGGAAGGGTTTTGTTAAGAGCAACTAAATCCCAAAGGATGGATGACTTGGTGTTCGTAACACTACTTCTAAGCATGGGAAGTTGGAACTTCAGGAACTAATGATGGTGGATTATATAATGGTTAATACCTTTGTGGGATTAAAGGAATCTGATAAAATCAGGTAGGATCCTTGGCAGTTATAGTTACTACTTTAAATTAAAATCGGAGTATACAACTCCTCATGACCATAGAAAAGTGAAATGGGTAAAACCCTATGGACGCTGAGGCAAGAAGGTTTTCTTGCTAGACGTTGTTTCATAAAGAGGAAAGTGATCCTGGTTGGTTATTTCCCTGAGAAAAGGTAACATCAATACAAGATATGACTGTGAGATTAGTCCTGTAAGTGACTGAAATCTCAAAGTAAAGGACACTAGTGATTAAATTAAACTATCAAGTGAATGCATGAGGTAAAATGGTATAAGAGATGCACCTACGTATACATGGATGTGTATACATGATCATAAGGATGATTGGAAGATCCTTGGGGAAAAGGATATAGAAGCCTGATATGTCCGTGTGTGTGAATGACATGGAAAAGGTGCAAACAATAAGCTAGCAGGATGAATACTTATCTGTGTTTAATTATGCTTGAGTGCATAGGTTTAATGCATTGTGGAGCTTCCTAATATGAAGCCTGATATTAATACTAGTTAGGTATGAACAATATTGAACGTTCAAGTGATGCACATGTATGATGTAAGAGTATAGCTATAGATACAATATGGTTGCCCTGATGAGTGAAATATAAAGCAAAAATTGCTCTTGTCCAGAATAAATGAATACTATGGATGCATGGTTGACTCCATTCCGAAGAGTCATGAAAGTTATGTTCCAAATAATATCTTGAGGGGGAATGTATTCCCTCTCCTAAGGAAATACTAATATAATTAGATAAAAAGGGTAAATGGGCAAAGATGCTCTGTTGTCATAATAAGAGGCAAATGATTATGCCTTTGAGAATCACATGAGAAGGATTGTGAACAATCCTGAGTTGACTAATCTTAAAGGTAGAGATGTAGGTGGGCTGTGAAACATACATATGGAAGCTACACAAAGGATGATGATTATGAATATTGTTAAGTACACCATGGATGTAAGTTAACAAAACCAAAATATGTATGGATACATAATTTGGATACATGAAAAAGATGCATGTTTATATTCCTTATGGGATATTTGGTAAATTGATGAAGCTAACTCAAGGTTGAGGCCATCACAAATAGTGATGGATATGCAATAAAGAAGTTGCATGATGAAGGAGTTACCTGAGGAGGAACTGTGTGAAGACTTTGTTGGGAAAACAAAGTCACAACCTTAATGACTGCTGAGAATTAAGCATCGAGCCACAATCCTATATTACACTTTGAAAAAACATCATGTAATGAATATACGACTAATAAATGAGTATTGACCATTCTGATAACCGAATTGTAATGTGAAGGATGCACAGGTTCATAATCCATTATGAACAAAACATTTGGTATTGAAGCATGTTGTTGTATTCCAAAAAGGTTAGGGCGAGGCCTAACCAAGGCTGCTCAAGGAAAAGAGAAGGAAGATCCCAACAAGGAGTAAATTGCAAAAGTAGAGAAAAGGCAGTGAGACCTTAGAAATAACTTAGTTGGGCTGAAATGTCCCAGACAATGTAGAAATAATTTGAGGAAGGGGAGAGCCCTCAATTCTTTTCTTGCTATGTATTATGTTTTTCTCTAGGATGATAAAGCTAGTACGCTGATGAAAGTAAAGGTTTTGACACCATAGTGATGATGGTTGTATTACTATAGAAGTGATTGAGAACTATTGTGTTGCACTCATGAAAACATTAAGGATAATGTGATGAAGGGCCTACATATATGCTAGGACATGTCTAAATTTTTTTTATTAACTGAGTGTTATGGTACTTTCATTTTTAATTTACATGATGACTAATGTGGTTATGATGTATGTCATGTGTAGAAAGAAATAGATTGGAACCGTTGGGAAAGACAGTTGCCAATAATGAACAACCTCAATCAGAGGATGACTATGATAAGGTTCTTGTTGAAAGATTGTTGAAGGGACTTTAAAAGTCCCCATGGAGCACCACTGTTGGAATAATATCAGAGGGGGTGCTAACAACCAAAACATGTATAAAAATGTTCATGCCTATGTGGCAAAAGGTATGAAGGGATTGGGTAAGAATCCCTTCTGAAGTATTTTACAGTCTTAATGTTATGTATGGAATGTTGAAAGGAAGTTGTATGCCTTGGATACCCAAGTAGGGTATGATTCAGGAAGGAGAACCTAAATGATGGAGGTGTGAACCTTTGGTAGTAAATACTGATTGTAATCCTTAGAAGAATTCATGAACTGATATGTCATGAATACATGGATCAATCAAGGAACGATTGGAAACAAAATTTATCATAGATAGCACATTGCATGGAATTGCTTCTAGGAAATGCATGCTTACATAAAGGACAAACAATGGATTTCCATTGAGGAAGGAGGATCTTCCAAAATTTCTACTTACATTGTATAGGTGTTAGAGAAAACCAAATTGGGTGGCCATGAGTGTTGGCACCTTGGTTATTAATGAAGGAGGAACGCTTAAAGGCATTCATGTGAAACTTGTAGTTTCATAGGTACTAAATTGGAATCGTAATCATCTTGTAGCTGGAAGCATAGTCTTGTTGCAACAATGAATGGGAATGAATAAACCATATGGTGAAAAACTTGGCTAAGATCCAACGCACCATGACAAAGTACTTGTCATAAAGTGTAGGAAACTTATTTTATGAGTTGTATCTTGCCTTTGAAAAGGCCACTTCCGCATCTTTGGAAAAATAAATTTCTTCCATCCATCGGTTTAAAAAGGAAATGGTGTCTTTCACTGGAACATCAAAGAGGACCCATTTTTATTCTCTCTTCCTTGAGGGTATTCTAGTAGTCATCGAAGGGGATCGGGAGGTCTTTTGGACTAAACAAGACTCCTTATTGGACAAACCATCACCAAGAATGACTAGAGATTCATCCTCAACATAATCCACATCTCATAACAAGATTTCAAAGTTGTTTTTAGTGGAAGGGTTCCCACCATGACGAGGGTTTCCATGGTTTTTAGTCATGGGTTTGAAACCTCCATGAGATGGACCAACAGACAAACCAAGAGGAGGAAAATTATTATTTTCACTTGAGCCAAATTTTCATGAGACCACCTGCCATTGTTCTTACTTACTCGTACAAGAGGGGAGATATTTATCCGCCTTCTTGAAATTTTCATGAAATGCACATATTCATGGCATATTTTGCACTTAAATGGGAATTATTCATAATCAAGTTGTTTCACATGTTTCAATTTGTCGAGGGAGATAATAAATACTTTAGGAATCCCATTCTCAAGGTTTACTTCAACACAGATCCTTGCAGAGGAAAATGTATTCTCCTTTGGATCAACTCGATCAATATATCTCTCGATGGAGTTCCCAATAAAACGTAGGGAATCATCACTCCAACAATGAAGAGGGAGGTGTGACAGTTGAACCCACACCAAAACTATGGATGGGACATCATTTCCAATATTGAAATCAGGAGTCCATTTGTTGAGGTACATCCCTCTTGCTCCTAATAAATGCGAACCAGTACATAAGATCATATCTCAATATTCCTTGTGCTCAAAGAGAAAGGAAAAAAATCCTCTTCCGTAGAAGAAGTGATTTAGAGAATATTTGATTAGAAGATTCCAATTTTTCTCCAACCAAATTTATACCATCTTTTGAGAGGGCCAGATACCCATGAACTGATCGATCAAGCCACGATGGGAAATAGATAAATATTTCTTCCTAGTCGAATATGGAGGAAGCGAGACCTTGGGCATCTCATCCAATTTTTTGAAAAACCTAGATGTCTATGGATTTGAATTTTTAACTAAGGTTGATACCATCACGTAAAAATACAAAGAATATTCCTCTAGAGGGGGTTTCCCCCTACGCAACAACATATTCCATTCCTCTCAACCCAAATCCTAGTATTTATATAAACAACACTCCAAATATTGTTTTGTATTCATAAAAATATGGATATTAATTATGCAATGGAATATTTCCACAGAGGAAAACCCTCAAGATTTTTCTATCTCATGATTTTAATACCTTGGGAAATGAAATCCCACATGTCAATTTATGATTTTTTTTATACTTGTCAAAATACATCATTGTAGATTTGACATGGTCATCTTTCAAGAGGTCAATTTCATCACACTCACAAATTTCAAGAATTGCATTGAGATGACACAGGGAGTGCGCGAAAATTTGTTTCAGGTTCTGTGAGAAGGTTTCCAAGAGGGAACACCAGAAGGAAAATATCAGAAGGAGTAGTGCTAGGAGTGCACATTAGAGTTGTTGAACACTCTAAAAAAGACACACCAGGGTTATTGAATACTCTGAGGAAGCTATGCAAGGAGTGCATTGAAAAAGAACAGGGTGTGCGCAAGGACTCAGTTTGAGTTCTGTAAGGAGGATGCCAGGTGGGCATGACAGAGTTGTTGAATACTTTGAGAGAGAGCGCAAGGAGTGTGCCTACACTTAGTAAAGTGTAAAATATCAGCTGAAGAAGGTAAATCTCAGGGGGGAGTAGTGCAAGTCTTTACAGAGAGTGCAAAAAGAACTTATTTTCAAAGTTTGAAAGCTGAGGAGGTACAGTACTAGTCGAGGTCGGGTAGTTAGATTCTAGCAGAAGGACCAATGGTCGAAGCCTTTGAAAGGTTTTAGAAATCCTTCATTTGGAAGGAAAGCGTAGCGTGCAGGGGAGGAGAAGCTACAACAATCGTTAGATATACTGTCGAAATAGATATGGACCCTTAGATTAGAGTCCAAAATGAAGGAGGAGCACACATAAGGATAATAGATCCCAGCCATCGTATTTATGCATGTGGATCGATAGTCATCAGATCCAAGTGATTTGAATGGGATTTAACCCCTAGCATCATGTGGACTTCGTAAGCTCGACCATTTTTATGTTTTAAGGAGCAGAGGCTCCTGAAGTCCCGAAGTCCAAAGTAAATCGAGACCGTCCATCAACAGGGATGTGTGTCACTAGATCAGAGGAGGTCTAGAAGGTAAGAATTCCAGGAGGATATAGGGGAAAAAGGATATAAGATTCCCAAAGTAATAGGGAGATGAAACCTATCTGGATCATCCGTTTGAGTGGAAATGTGGCAATAGATCTAGGGGTTCGGAGGGACAACCCTCCAGAAGAATTAGGTTGAGTCGAGTTGATAACTCCCAAAGGGTTGGGAATCGTAGATAATATTGGTCATTCATTCCATTGGATGCATGGTGATAGATCTTGCATTTTGGAGGTTTTTTACCCCAGGAGAACTATGGAGAAGTGTCATCAAAATCTCCGAAGCTCAGAGCATGGAGAGGATCAGGGATGACAATTTTTATAGGACACGTGGCAGCTGATCCCGTGGTCCAGAGAACCAATGCTTTGGAGGAATTATATTTATGTGGAGTCAAGAGCTCTCATAAGACAAAATTCATCAGGACGCTCCATCCACAAGGACACATGGCGCCATATCCCTTAATCTGGTGTTATAACACTCCAAAGGGCTTGCAAGGTGGAGCGTTTGGGTGAGAAGTTGGTGAAGCCCGAAGTAAATATGAGTCGTTGGTGGTTGAGGGCATGTGTCGACAGATATGACATTCTAGAAGGTTACACTCTATAGGTTTGTGCGTGTTATCTATCGGGGACACCCAAAGGCTGGAGTCCCATAGTTAATCTCGCTCATTCATTTGCCAAGGAAACGTGGAGGGTAGATCGAGACTCCACCGGTTTGACATTTTGGTAGATCTTTGGTGCTGAGCAGTGGAAAGATCTGAAGTCTCGGAGCTCTGAAGCACTAGATTAGATCTTTTTCGGTTAGTGCCTCGTTATAGCCTAGGGTCACATGGGGTTTCTGCCAGAAGAAAGAGGGCTAGAGCCTGAAATTTGATTTTATAAGGTTTTAAAGGTAAATGGGCTTTGAGAAAGTGCCCAAGGGGGTTTAGACGTATACAAACATTCACCTTAGGAAATTAAGGACCTATGTATGTGGTTTTTGGGGCTCAGTAGGATCCCAAGAGCCAATTCAGCTCCATGATTTGAAGATCCTTAGACCAACAGGTCAGTGGACCCCAGGTAGAGTGGAGGTCTACATAAATCACCCACACATGCCTCTACAAAGCATGTACACATCACATGCAAGTACCAACCTATACCATAATAAGTGCATCAACCAAGAAAAAAACCATACTCCAAGATAACCAACAAAAGGATTCTAGTAAAACATCACACTATCCATAAACTAAATACCATAAAACCTTACATCAAACGATATGCCAAAACTTCACTGATATATAGACTTAAACATGTACCACTCATAAACAACTAACATACCAATACCACTAATAAATGCCTCTTAAAATTCACCACACGATATGCCAATAAAACCAAGCCAAGTGCACCAATAATGTGCCTCAGTATATCTACCTCAAATCATACTTTACAACATATACCATACATTCAATATACCAAACCTCACCAAGTCATGCCTCAAGCATGCACCACAACACCACTAATATACAATCTCAAAACATAATCATGAACATACATTCATCTCTGTAGTGTCCCTATTGTATATGATCTCTGACAAACATACCCACAATCTCTCCTCGGATCCTAAAACTTGGAGCAAGTATCTTCCTCCTTTCCCTTTCTATAGTTCTGTGCTTTCTTTTTCTATAGCTTGAAGGTATCTGCACTTTCCTCCACTATGGGCCATAGACATATGCACTTATCTGTGCTTATATCCCACGGATAACCTATGAAATCTTGTTTCATTCACTTCCTTTGCAGATACAAAACTTTCATTCCTTTAGACCTTCACTGCCTCAAACCTACGCTTTCTCTAATTTGTCAATGCATACCTGCAAATAACCTTTCACAAAATAGATATTCAATAATGATCAATGGGTAGGTAGGTTCTAATATGAGTCCCTTTCTCTCTTATTTATATTATGCAAGTGACTTCCTTTAGGGGTTATCTTCTAACCATCTTACCCAACTTCCCTCTTTTAGGGCTAACCCACTTTCAACTACTTTACCCACTTGCAACCATTCTATCCATAACTAATAAAATCACCACTTCTTGTTGAAACTAAATTATTTTTAATTATTTACTTATTGCAACAACTTTACCCATGATTAACTCCTAGTTACAACCACTTTGACTAGTAAACCTCTTCTAGGAGATTCTAGAACAATTGATTTCTTTGAACTTCTAGGGGTTTCTAGATAACTCACGAGGGTTCTCCAACTTCACTAAGCCATATCTCTTTAGTCGTGCAGAACTACATGACGTACCACATATGACCAGAAATGGCATGACATGTATTATACATATACAATAGTCTCTCCTACCAATTCATTGATCTTCGTTCCTTTATACCTAAAACATTCTCTAGTCCTTTACCCATACCTTTGTGCTACCAGAATTTTCTACCGGACTTCTCCAGGTGTTTACATCAATCTCTAGGGGTTGACATCAATCTACAATATAATACTCCAAGGGTTAACATCAATGAAAACCAACTATCCAAACCAACTATCCATCAATCTAAACCAACTGTCCAACAATATCCCCCTTTGACATTGGTGGAAACACCAAAATTGATGGAAATACTTAGTCATGACAACACTCATGCTCATTCTTCACATGTGATCATTGATCCTCATTAATGTTTATATCTCTCCCCCTTTGACATCAATGGAAAAGGGTATCTCTTCTTGGGGATGATCCCCCTATCTAAACTATCCTTGGGGATGCTCCCCCTATCTCCATGCATATGCTTACTCTCTCTTTCCATTTGACAAAGTATTAAGTCCCCCTGTTGATATGACACTGTTCCTACTCTAACCAATCTTGGTTTAAAAAAATATCTCCCCCTATGAATGTGTCTTCGTGTTTTATATGCTACTAATCTTCCTTTTTGAATCTCTCTCTCTCTCTCTCTGATGAATTCTTTGCATGATTATTTGTAGATCAATATAGGTCTTCCTGTACCTGCTTTGTTTTGGATTTATTGTCCATTGGTGCTTCCTTGTGTAATCAATTGACATATATAAAAAGAATTCAAGATTAAGCATTTAAAATTTAAACATTCAAATAATCATCCAAAATTATCTGAACCAATCTCTGAATCAATATTTGAACCACTCTCTGAACCAATCTATGAATCCATATTTGTCCATGACTCTCCTACTTAACTTTCCAGAATGCTGACCCATCTGTCACTATACTAACATGAAGTCTTCACTACTGCAACTGATCATGAAATGTCAAATGTTTCCACTGGTCTTCTCTAACTATGTACCATCAATATAAAATACTTCATACTACTCGAAGGATAAATCTATGATCTGTAGAGGTATTGCATAGACTCCCCCTATATAATATACATATTAATTTGGAGTCTCCAAGACGAATGGATTAGAAAAATACCTGCTCTGATGCAGTGTAATATTCCTATTTGTCTTTGAATGCATCTTCCTTTTCATCCTCTTTCTGAATTCCATCATCATCCCGAGTTTTGACATCTTCTTCATCCTCTACTTGAATTCCGACTCTTTCCTCTTTGCCTATAAATTCAACATGATATTCTGTTGTTGCAAATCCTAAAAGTATGATTCCTTGGACCTATTCTTCATTTACCTTCTCCTCTTGTTTTTCACTTCTTCTCCAAATATTCTTGTGTCTATCATCAACATTTTCTTTCATGGGAGGCTTTATCACACTTCTACAATTTCGAGCTATGCATCCATAGTTGTGGAATTTGTAGCATTCCATATTTTGTTTGGATATATGCACATTTCTTGGATGATCATTTCTTTCATAAGCCCTGCAATCTGCAACCTTATGTCCAAAGTTAGTACAATAAAAAAATGACTATTTACATACCTGGGAGTGAATGATATTCTTTGTGGTGTAGTCCTTCTGGGTTCCTGTCTTGGCTGATCATGATTGACGTTTCTTTGCTTCCTAAATGTATAAGGTCTTTCTGATTTTTGTTGACCATGATTCCTTCCTTTGAGAACTTATGCATAACTCTTTTTCTCTGTTTCTTTTTCCACGGAGCTTGATCCTTTATCAATATACATCTGGTTGTATCCTAGTCCATACCTATGGCCTTTGATTGTTGATGATTGTATCCAATGTCTTGGTGCTATCTTGCTTCATGTCCTTATTCTAAAGATCTTTTCTTAGAGTGACTGTTTCTTCTTCCAACCTTTCAATCGTATTTTCCTTCTCTGCTAGTTGACTTCTAAGTGTTTATTCAATCCTTCCGTCCTCTTCTATCTGGACTTTCAACTTCGTAATTATTTGAGTGACTTCCTCATAGTTGTGATTATGGGTTCCTTTTACTTTTAGTTCTTCCTTGAGTGACTTGTTTTTATTTTTTTATTTCCTTAGTTCTTCTAAGGAACTAATTTATTCTACTCTGAGATCAACTTCGACTTGTTCTTCAGAACCATCATAGTTTCTTGTTTGATTTTCCCTAGCCATAAATAGTATATTTTTTGAATCACTGTCAGTTTCATCATCTTCATCAGATGAGGACTTGTCTTCTCTTGAGTAGATATTTTTCTTGAAGACTTTCCTTTTGTCTTTCTTGTTTCCCTTTTGATATTTATTTTCTTTCTTGGGATCTTCGTCTTCATCACTATATGACTTCTTGGCACAATAACACTTATTTTCAAAATGACCAACTTTACCACAATTAAAACATTTCAATGGAAACTTATATTTGTATTTACATGTTCCTTTTTGCAACTTTATTACAAAGTTTTCCATTTCTTCATCTTCCTCTGAATCATTGCTGCAACTACATTCTAACTTTGTCTTTTGATTATTTTTATTTTTCTTCTTGGATTCATTGAATGCTATTTCCTTTGTAACTGGGTTCTCATTTTCTGTTCTCATTTCATAAGCAGTGAATATTCCATGCAACTCATCCATGCTTATCGTACTCAGATCTGATCTTTATTCTAGTGTTGAAATCTTAGGATCAAATCTCATTGGAAGGGATCTCAGTACCTTTTGAACAATTATAGATTCATCAACTTCTTCTCTCAATCCTTTAATTGCGTTCATAGTTTCATCAACTCATAAAAACAGGATGCAATATTTTCATCTTCCTTCATCTTCATCTATTCAAATTGAACTTCAGAAGGAGGATCCAACCAAAAGGAATATCCAAATCCCTAATTATATGGCTCCAACTAGAAGGAAGAGCCAACCCCTTAAGTACTCCGACCCCAACGAGAAGGTGGATACAATCACCTAGTTCTCAGGTTCCAACTCCCTGATTCTATGAAACCAACCAGAAGGAGGATACAACCCCCTTTCCTTTCCCCATCCAACCACTCTAAAATATAAATTCCAAATGTGAACAACCTATCTTTGTCACTGAATCAATCACTACCACTGTCACAATTATCACTGAAAAACCTGTCACAACCTGAACCAATCTTCTTCAAATATTTCCCGCAGATCCATGACTTGTGTATACTGAATCACGCAGGTATCTTCACAATTATTAACTGCAACTCACAGATGTTTGCATATATCCTCCCTGCAACTTACGAGTTACCATAAAATCATCTAGTTTCACTCTTACTGTCTATATTTATATCAAATTGTCATTGCAAAACCAATCATGTCAACCTGTACCAGAAAATTGTAACAACCTTTTCCAAACAACATGTACCAATAATATGTAACAATAATCTCATCAACCAAACCAAATCAAATCACCAAAACAACTCTCAATCAAATTCACAATGTCACCAGGATGTGCATCAAACAAAACTACTCATAACAACTTACAACCATCATCCACACACGACTCTACAAAGCATTTACACATCACAACTAAGTACTAACCTATACCACAACATGTGCATCAACCAATCACAAAAACATACTCCAAGATAATGAACAAAGGGATTCTAGTAAACATCACACTATCCATAAACTGAATACGATAAACCCTTACATCAAACCATGTGCCCAAGATTCACTGATATATAGCCTTAAACATATATCACTCATAATCCAATCACATACCAAGACCACTAACAAATGCCTCTTACAATGCACCACAATATATTCCAATAAAACCAAGATAAGTGCACTAGCAATGTGCCTCAACAGATCTACCTCAAATCATACTCTACAACAGATACCATACATCCAAGAGGGTATATACCAAACCTCACTAAGTCATGCCTCAAGAATGATCCAAAACACCAGTAAGATACAATCTCAAAACATAATCATAAACATACCTTCATCTTTGTAGTTTCCATGTTGTATCTGATCTCTGACAAACATACCTACAGTCTCTCCTTAGATCCTGAAACCTAGAGAAAGTATCTTCCTCCTTGCCCTTTCTACAGATACACAATTTTCCTTTCTACAAATCGCATGTATCCACACTTTACTCAACTATGGACCGCAACTTTCCACTCTTCTCTGTGCATGTGGCTTGCAGATAACCTCTAAAATCCTGTTCCATTCACTTCCTTTGTAGCTACAAAACTTTCATTCCTTTAGACCTTTGTTGCCTCAAACCTATGCTTCTCAATTTTTTCAATGTATACCTACAAATAACCTTTCACAATATATATATTCAATAATGATCAATAGGTAGGTAGGTGCTAATAATATTCCCTTTCTATGTTATTTATACTCTCCAAGTGGCTTCCTTTAGGGGTTATTTTCTAAATATTTTACCCAACTTTCCTCTTTTAGGGATAACCCACTTTCAACTACTTTACCCATTTGCAACCACTTTATCCATAAATAGTAAACTCACCACTTATTGTTGGAACTAAATTATTTTTAATTATTTACTTATTACAACAACTTTACCCATGATGAACTCTTAGTTACAATCACTTTGACTAGTAAACGTCTTCTAAGAGCTTCTAAAATAATTGACTTCTTTGACCTTCTAGGGGCTTCTAGATAACTCATGACGGTTATCCAACTTCACTAAGACATATCACCTCAACCGTGAGGAACTACATGACGTAACACATATCATAAAAAATTGCATGACAAGTACTATCCATCTACAATAGTCTCTCCTGTAAATTCACTGATCTTCATGCCTTTATACCTCAAACAAACTAGGGTCCCTTACCCATACCTTTGTGCTACCATAATTCTATATTGAACTTATCCAAGGGTTTACATCAATCTCTAAGGGTTGAAATCAATAACAACCAACTTTCCAAACCAATTGTTCATCAATCTAAACCAATTTTTTTACAAAATCAAGACTTAAAATTCATACCCAAGATTATTCACTATCTCTTTTGAAACACCTCCAAGTTTTTCTATCTGAATCGTTCTAGAAAACAAGTTATATTGAAAATGCCAAGATAAAATTCAAAGAAAACCCTAAAAAAAATCATCATAAGACTTCATCTTTCCTTGGAATTTTTCCCTTCTTTACTTCATCTTCCCTTGGAAATTCACTTCTCTAGGATGAAATTCGCTCCTCTTCCTTGTCTAGGTCCAATTGGTGTAATACAAATTCCAAATGAGGTTCCTATTATTTATATGAGTCTTCTCCACATGAGGGGTTGTGACCAAGGGTCACAACTTTTGGGTCGCAACTCTTCCTTAAGGATGGACAACCTTAGGGGATTCTTTAATTTAATTTAGGGTCTCATCTTGGATTTAGGGGCTTCTTCACTTGTCTCTAGGGGATTCTTCTCTTGGGTTTAGGGGCTTCTTCACTTGTCTCTAGGGGATTCTTCTCTTGGATTTAGGGGCTTCTTCACTTGGATTTAAGGGCTTCTTCTCTTGGTTTTAGGGGATTCTTCACTTGAATTTAGAGGCTTGTTCACTTGGTTTTAGGGTTTCTTCAAGGCTCCTTCAAGGATCCATTTGTGTACAACTCAAAGTGGGCATGTGGAAACAATGAAATGTTATCTCATCCCTTGAGGGCCATTCCTAAAATCTACACCATAAGGGGAAGACTTTGTAGTTATATAAACTTATGTCAAGGCTCCTTCAAGGCTCTTCAAGGATTCTTCAAGTGGACACATTATCATCACTTTTGGGTGCTTTTAGGCTTTACTTTATGGATTCCTCTAAGGTTGACATCAATGACAACCAATTTTCCAACAATAACCCCCTTTGGCATTGATGAAAACTTGGTAAAAGAATAGTTCTCCTGCTTTCTTCATGCTCTGATCCCAATGACTGTATTGTCCTATTGTCTTCATGTTGACTCCCCTTGTCATACTACTTCTACTTTTAATTTTTTTCTCTCCTCCTTTGACATCATTGGAAAAGTGTAACCCCCCCTGAGAGTATTCCCTTTTTTGTTCTTGCAAAAGATTATGAAAATCAATTTGGAGAAAAAATTACTCCCATTTTTTGTCAAAAATACTCAAAGGTCTCCCTAGGAAGACACTTTGTGAAGATGTCTGCAATATGTTATTTTGTCCCAATGCACTCCAACTTGATATTATTTTTTGTGACTTGTTCCCGCAGAAAGTGGAACTTAATAGGAATATGTTTGGTCTTGGAATGCATCACTGGATTCTTGGAGATGTTTATAGCACCAGTGTTGTCACAGAGTATCAAATTAGGCTCATCATATCTCACTTGTATGTCTTTCAAGGTTTGTTTCAGCCAAAGAATATGAATACAGAATGCTACTACTGCGATATATTCTGCTTCTTTTGTGGATAAGGATACCAAAGATTTCTTCTTTCTCAACCAAGACACTAAGCAATCATCTATGTATAAATATGCTCCACTTGTACTTATTTTATCATCCATACTTCTTTCCCAATCTGCATCCATATAGATTACCATAGTTAACTCATTTTATTTTGGATACCATAGCCCAAAATTTGTTGTTCGTATAAGATATATGAAGATCCTTTTCACTGCTAGAAAATGGGTTTCCTTTGGTTCCCCTTGAAATCTTGTGACTTTTCCAACTTCTTGGATTACATATGGTCTTGAGGATGTAACATAGAGTAGAACACCAATCATTTATTTGTAGAGTCTTTGATCAAATTCTTTAGATTCATCATATTTTCTCAACTTGCAACCGATAACCATAGGGGTATAGGTTTAAAATCTTCCATTTTGAACTTCCTTAACATTTCCTTGATGTAATTGGTTTGGGAAATGAAAATGCCTTCATCTAGCTAAGATATATGGAGTCCCAAGAAGAAAGTCAACTCCCCAAGTAGGGACATTTAAAATTCATTATGCATATCCTTGGAAAACTTCTGACTCATTCTATTATCATCACTTCCAAAGATGATGTCATCAATATACACTTCAATAATAGTCATACTTCTTGTTATCACCCTATAATTTATAGGATCAACTGGTGACTAGAATGTTATCTCTCTAGTGTTTTTGTTTGTCAAATGATTTTTCATTCTGCAAATAATTTGAGAAAAGAAAGAAAAAGAAAAGAGAAAAGAAAGAAAAAAAAAAGAAAAAAAAAAGAAAGAAAAAGGAAAAAGAAAAGAGGGCATAAAAGAATTTCAATAAGAGCCCCATGCAATAACAGTGACTTGGTCCATACCTTTCAACCATGGCCAAGTTATTTTAAATTGATGTTGATAGGTATAGTGAATAAGTTTGGCTAAACTATTTAATCTTAGCCAAGTGACCTAGGTTAGTTAGTGAATAAATCTAGCCAGACTGTTTAATCTTGGTCAGGTAGACCCAGGATAGAGTAAGTTCTTAGCCCAATAGTTTAATATGGGCTAATTGTCATAGGAAGTTAGGTTAGAACATAGGGTAGTTTGCTTGATTTAAATAAAACCAGCTCGATGATCAATGTTGGACCATGTTTTGGATGCTCGAAAAGTTATTTTCCTAACCCCTTGGTGATGTAAAGATGTAAAAGCTTGGGAAAAACCCATGAGATGCTCTTATCCTAAGTTTTTCAGGGTGGATACGCTTTCGTGCCCGCATTTATGCATCGCTCATGTATCAACGACCCATATGATCTCGCCTAGATCGACAATGGACAAACCTTTCTGGACCCCCCCCGACCATTCTACCTTTAATGG
>ML785621.1:306000-323597 GCA_009831015.1 Picea engelmannii | reverse complement strand
CCTTTAACGTTGGGGGGGGGGGGTCCGGAATGGAATCTGACTCTGGCAGGCCCCCTATCAATACGTGACATAAATCTACTGGTACCGAGTCCCACTGCCTCCTACTGTCTGACATACCTCGTCACCTCAGGATGTCATCATCCACCTTTCCAAAAGAGTCACATCCCATAACTCCGTCAGTCCTTCTCCCTCATTCACTCATGGCAAGTCCCCTCACCATGATTTTTTCCCCCAATCAATAACCACCAAATCACCTATTCGTATCCCTCAATCGTTGTCACCTGCCACCTCACATTCTAAAATACTCGTTGGCCATTTATTACTGGATAACTTATCCGTTAACCAGATGACCTATCCCCCACGCCCAACGGATACCCATTTATTCAAAATTACCCTCACTCTTCATTCCTTCACCATTTACCCACTCATCACACCAGAGAATTTACCCCGTTTTCTTCTCCATTACAGTCAGTCGCCCCCATCTACAATCGCCCCTGCTAATATTGTTTTATTTGTAGGTATTGTTACAGTAATGGCACCAAAATCAAAACAAACAGAAGGAGAGGAGAATCCATTTCTCCTGCCTCCTGTCGATCTCGACATGATTCCATTGGTTGACAAAGACTACTTAATCGTAGACATTAAGTGCGATTTCGACTTCGCAGACCTTCAATCATGGCTTAAAGAGGTTTTCCTGGACCAGAGTGATGAAATTGGACTCTGGGAGTCCAACCTACCCCTGTATCTCTTCCCCCAGATTCACCATTTCCCAGAGTTCGCCCTCAAGTGCCAAGCCCACTATATTCTTGAACAAAGAGCCATCCTATCCTTGTCAGGGGAATTTCTCTTCCTCATCACGCCAGAAACCATCGACCAAATGATGAAAATATCCCGATTCGACTCTGCATCACCTTTTAACCTTGAAATCCTTACAGAGTTATACCAGAAGATGAATTTTCCTCAAAGAGCTCAAGTATTTGAGCTTTTTCTTCCACAATCCGCTCAGCTCCCCGCTACAAATCCCCCTTATCCTTCCTCCATGTTCTCAACCAAAGGAAACCAGGTTATCATGTCCCTATGCACCTTGTTGGGTTATTATTCAGACCAGTGGGTAGATGAACACATTCTGGGATTTTTTTCTATTTTCTCCACCGACGAGAAGCCTTCTACAGAGTTCGACTTCAACACGTTCCTGGAAAACAATATTCATGAGAAATTTGTCAATTTCACCACAGAAGGCACGTTCCGATATTCTTCAATACTGGCATACCTGTTCATTTTCTTCCAAGAGGAAAAATTTTCTTTTTCCATGCAGAAGATGGACGGAGATGGCAGACCCCAGGCAGTAACTGCATGGACTTCCCTGCTCAGGTATAAATCCACAAAATTCAGTTTCAAGTAGTTCATCGATCAATTCTACCACCCAGTGGTGAGTATTCTCAGCAGCAGACCCGAACCCAGGATTAATGACGAAGTTCAGAGGATCCTACATCTCTCGGATCATACAAATACTGGTGATTGGTACCTATACCAAAATCACACTGAGATCAGAGTCTATGGGTGTGAGTTGGCCTCATATAAACTGCCCAAATACTTGTCAGAATTTTTTCTCTGGAATACATAAGGCAGATGATAAACTCAGATGATATTCACTTTGTGTCTTTAAAGAAAAAAAAACAACTCAGAATCAAAGGGTAGATTGGGTCTTTCATCTGCAATAATCGAGGTGCCGGAGAGGAAGCAGACAGGTTGCTGAAGGAAATGAAATTCTTCATGAGTTTCACATGGCACTATGATCCGTGCGGGATCATTTTAGAGATGAGGATAAAAAACAAGAATATCTCGTATGTCCGTGAATCTAGGCCTGAGATAGAGAAATTTGCAAACTAGACAGGATGGGAACCAAATACTTTTGTTGAAACAGAACAATAGGACCCCCTGGTCACTATGTCACAGACAACCACACCACAGGCTCCAAAGGAGAAAAGGCCTAGGCAATATCTATCACCCCCTGTCACTGAAGTGTCATTAGAAGAATTCAGATTGCACACCAAGAGGCCAAAAACTAGTCCATCTCCTAACTTGGTTGGAGAAAAGGAAATTCCATACACTATAGTGATAGAGGTTGATCGGTCGTTCCTCAACACAAGCAGCAAGAAGATTATAACCACTTTGTTACCAAAGAAGACTACAAATACTCCAACATTCAACCATCCATGCAAGACAGGACCAAAGATGAGCATCTTTGAGAAATATGACTTGATCAAGAAAAAGAATCAAACTCTGACCAACAACACATGTTCCCAATTATGGAAGCAGACGTCGAATGCATAACATAGGCTGCTATCGGCATTCGACACGGAGAAGGGAAGAATGCACATGGAATTTCTCCAAGTGCAGGTACCAAACCCAAAGGTAATCACCGATTACAAGAGGGAAACTTTTGAATTCCATACTAAAGACGTGCACCCTGCCAATCAAATGGATCTGCATAGGAAGACGGGAGAAATGGTTTTCTCCATGATAGCACATGCTTCCACTACTACCTCCAGGTTACAAGTGTCTCTGAACAACGTCCAGACACAGTTGAAGTTGGAGAAAATATCATCCTTTGCCAAGGATAACAGGATCAAAATGCTGGAGGAATTGGTCCTCAATATCGGGTACGACCCCTCGAATGTGAAAGAATTCGAGGAGATGATCAAGAAGAAAAATGCCAACATAGCGTCTTTGAGGAAATAATTGAAGCTGCCACCAACAGTAGACTCACAGGAAAAGGAAATAGCATAGACAGAAGGAGAAAAAGATGAGATGCTTAAGTTAATCATGGAGCAGAATGCACAACTGAAGGAAATGGAAGTTGAGATGGAGAAGCTAGTGAAAGTGAAGGAACAATTGAAATCCATGGAAGTCATTCCATTGAGTGCAGTGCCACTCTCAGGAATGAGCACAACATCACTAGCAGAAGTCCCATTAGCGAATCCACTAATGTCTATGGAAAAGACGGTTGATTTGGTAAAATCTATGGAAGAGATGAACCTGTAGGAGACAGAGATTAGCAGGCTCAAAAAGGAGACTGAGAACCTTCAGGAACTCAAATATTCTTATCAAAGAAGCCTCTCCAAGGAAAAACAGGTGTCAGAACATCTCAAACAAGAGTTACAATAGCTCCAAAAGAAAACAATGGCAGGTAAAACACTGGCCGAAGTCAAAGAAAGTGTCTGGACAGACATCACCAAGTCTATGAACGAAATATGGCCAATGATACAGATTATTTTTGAGAAAAATGAATTGGTGCAGAGAAGTAAACAAGACGAAGTAAACAAGCCATTGAGAATATTAGATCATAACTGGGAGAGATTCCCACATAGGCTAATGAAATCATCAAATTCTTGAATTCTAAAACCAGAGAGGAGCTGGAAGAGATGAGAATTGAGGATAGAATAGAGACCATCCTTGAGGTCAAAAGAGTCTTGACCAAGAGAGGATTGATGCTACAACTAGAAGAAAAGGTTCAGGCCATGGAACTAGGGGTATTAAAGTTTTTCAACAAGATTGAGGCTCTACAGAAGAAAGGTCTTCCTGGTCTAAAGGTGATAAACGCCAAACTGATGACACTCCCAGACTACAAAAAGAGACTAGTCGATGTGGCTAAGGATAGTTCAAAGTTTTTAGGGATTCAAGGAAACATCACTGGAAAGCCATTCCTAGATGCACTTTAGTTGGATATCAGCATTCAAAATGAGATCCATTACATCTTCATCACCAAGCCTACTTTCGCCAAGTACACAGAAATGGATGAAGTATATCGAAGGCTACTCAAAGTCAGCGTTCCTAGTCATCTTCGATGGGAAGAGATTTGTGACCTGATTGGGTAATAGATGAGCTGTCCCAGCCCAGTCAGCTATCCTGTCAGATGAGGTCATGCAGAGGCCTCACCAACGGTTCACCCAGAAAACAACATGCAGTTGCGACACTTCATCAAACAGTTTCCTAGATTCTTGTAATTTGTTAAGTTAGTTAGGCTAAAAATAGATTTACCACGTCCTGATCTTTAATGACAGGATCGTTTGTAATTTTGGGATATAAATACTTCACTTTTTGAAGTATTGAGGGTTGATCTTTACGCCCTGTGAGATATCAGACTGTAATATTTTTCAAGAGATCTTCCATTAATACAAAGAGGCATTTTTACAGGATTCTTGCGTGTATTCACTGGTGATGTTTTTCTTTCTAAGTTTAATGTTATTCTCGCTTAGTTATCACACTGTTTGCTAAATATAATCTTTGAAAGTAATGAATGTTGTAGGATTTGTCTTTGTATACCCTGTTTCTCCCTTTGAAAGATTTTAGTGTTTCATCTTCTGATTTTATGATAAAGAAATTCTTAATTGCTTCTTTGTTATAATTGACATTCTCACCTTTTCTACTATTTCCTCATTTATGCTACTAAAAGAATCCAACGATTACATTATCTCGCCCTGTGAAAAGTTTCTTTGCTTTCTGGTTTAGATTTCTATTTTCATGGTACAGACCTCATAGCCCAATGGATGTGTAAACTATCTCAACCAACCCAACAAACATTACATCAACAAAACCAATATATTTTATTTACCTAGCCTAATATTTTAAATTTGAAACATATCTAAATCATATAGAGAGATCCCTCTCTGAAGTTGGTAGGGCTAGATCCCAACTTCGAAGTGGTTTGATAAAGTTACCTCCCTTAGATTTCTTCTTTCCTGACAACCTCTAGGAAATTTACAGGGCATTAACACTTCCTTGATCCAATTTTATGTAGAGGTTACTATCTAGATTTCCTCTTTTGAATCCTTGTTGTTGTAAGTACCTATCCAATATTGAGTACCAAACTCTTAGAGGTTTATTCAATCTACAAACATATTCTGCATTTTCTAATAGTAGAAACCCTTCTAGTTCTATGTAGACTTCTTCTAATTATCCATTTAGAAAAGTTGATTTTACATCCATTTGATACACTTTGATCCTTTTGGAGCATGCATAAGCCAAGAAAATTATGATTGTTTCCATTTTGGACACAAGAGAAAAGGTTTCCTCAAAATCTATTCCTTCAACTTTATTATATTCTTTGCACACTAGTCTTGATTTGTTTTTGGTTACCTACCCATCTTCGTTTAACTTGTTCTTGAAGATCCATTTTGTCCCAATCACATTTTTTTCCTTTGGTCTTGGAACTAGTTCCCACGTGGCATTCTTCTCTATTCGATTTAGTACTTATTCCATAGCCTTGATCCAATGTTCATCATTTCTAGCTTCCTCAAATTTAGTTAGTTCAAATGTGTACATTAATGAAAAATGTCCTTGTTCAGGTGTCCGTTCTTTTCTTCTTCTTCTTCTGGTTTCTACTCCAACACTTCTATCTCCAATGATTTGTTTTGGTGGATGATTCTTTTGAACTTGACATTTAGGTGTCCTAGAAGGTGTCTAAAAATCTTGCTGGTTGTTTTATTCTACTTCAACTTCTAGTTTCTTCTCTTGTTGTTGTTGTTGTTGTTGTTCTTCCTCTTCTTCTTCTCCTTTCTTTAGTTCTTCATTTTCCTATTCTTTGAAGATGTTTGAATTTTTCTTCCCTTCCTGGTGTTCAAAAAGTCTGTTTCATCAAATTTTACATTGATGATTTCCACTATCTTGTTGATTCTTAGATCGTATCACTTATATGATTTTATTTTGCATGAGTACCCAACAAATATGCCTTCTTCCACCTGAGAGTCAAATTTTCTAATCTTCATGTCTTCCCTTTTTATGTAACACTTGCTTCCAAACACTCTAAAGTACTTGACACTGGCTGGTCTTCCTTCCCATAGCTCATATGGAGTCTTATCACTATTAATTATGATCAATCCTTTGTTCAAGATATGAATGAATATATGAAATGTTTGTCCCCAAAATATATCACTTAGCTAGGAGTCATTGAACATGGTTATGGCCATTTCTTGTACAATTTTTTTTTTCCTTTCAACAACTCCATTTTGTTGAGGTGTTCTAGCTATTGAGAATTGTATTTTTATTCCCCTTTCTTCACAGAAATTCTTGAATTCATTTGAAGTAAACTCACCTATGTTGGGTATGTGTTATATTCTTTGCATGTGTGTGTGTGGGTGCATCGGATATGACAACTATGTCTGACGATCTCTCGTACTAGTGCTCTGTTTGTGCCATGTGCGCTGGGTGCTTTCCTAGGGGGGTCCCAGGGGGGGCAGGTATGCCCCCCTTTGGTTATGTGCAATGTTCGGCAACAGTCGATAGGCCGGCGCAACACCCCAAATTTGTTTTTGGGTGGTTTTTGCTATTTTTAGCGGATTTTTCTATTTTTAGCGGATTTTGCTATTTTTAGCGGTTTTGTAAATTAATCCCAGATTAAGGGATTAGGGTTTTGGTATCTACGGAATACCTAAAAACATTGTATATGTTGTATGGTGAATGGTGAAATTCGAGATAATGAATATAAGAAAGGTTTTTCCGATTGAGGGTTTCCGGTATAAATCTTTGTGTACTATGTGAATGATCCATTGATTAAATTATGTTTTTCTTAAGAATCTATATGCATTGCTTTATTTCACAGGTTTAAAATTTACATGTGGTATCAGAGCTCATTTTTGGCTTTAGAGGGACGCCTTTGTTATTGAGTGATTGGCTTGGTCTTGATACATCAAGTTTATCTTGGGTCTGTGATAAACCTGGGTTTAGTGGGAGATTTTGCAGTGGTGATTTGAGTGCAGAAAGAGGAATGGCAAGTTCTTCTAGAATCGAGATGGAGAAGTTCAATGGTAAAAAAATTGAGCTATGGAAGCTGAAAATGGAGGACCTTCTTGCAGACAAAGAACAATGGATCGTTGTGGATCCTGGTACACATCCTACTAGTACACCATCTACTATCACACAGGATATTGGTACACAACCTACCGGTACACAAACTACCAGTACACCACCTACTGGTATGTCGAAGGAAGATTGAGAGAAGTTGGATAGAAGAGAAAGGAGTACTATTCAACTCTGCCTGGCAGATTCAATGTTGTTGAATGTCTCAGGAGAATCTACAGCCAAGGAACTATGGGATAAGTTGGGGAATTTGTATCAATCAAAGTCCCTGGTAAACAAGTTGTTTCTTCGAAAGAAGTTGTATCATCTTAGGATGGAAGATGGAGATTCTGTGACAGAACATCTAAATTCCTTTAATACTCTATTAAGTCAACTTGGCTCTGTTAATATTACGATTGCAGAAGATGACAAGTGTATTACTTTGTTATGTTCTTTTCCAGACTCTTGGGATAATTTGGTTGTAGCAATAGGTAGTACCACTCAATCTACATTGAAGTATGAGGATGTAGTTTCATCCTTGTTATCTGAAGAGATGAGGTGAAAAATCATGGATGGTCACAAAACATATGCTTTATTTGTAAGAGGGTGTACCCAAGATAGGAACCCTAGTAAGCCTTCGGGGTGGAGATATAAATCTACAGGATCTAAGTCTCCAAGAAAATCTTTGAGGAAATGCTGGAAGTGCGGTAAAATAGGGCATTATAAGAAATATTTCAAGTCTAAGAAGGTTGAAAAACCAAAGGGATCTGATAGTACCTCTTCCACAGAGGCAAAAACCTCCACTGAAGAGGGAGGTGATGTTTACCTAGCATCTACAAGTACATATGAAGACCGTGATGTATGGTTGATCGAATCAGGTGCATCATACCATATGAATCCTCATAGGGAGTGGTTCTCTGAATATGAAAAATATGATGGTGGTGATGTATTCCTAGGAGATGACTCAATAGAAAAAATCTTGGGACGTGGAAGGGTTAAGTTGATACTAAAAGATGGAAGGATTAGAACTCTCTCTGGGGTTCTACAGATTCCAAAAATATCGAGGAGCCTAATATCTATAAGCAAGATGGATGATGCAAGAGTGGATACTATATTTGGAAAGAACACTTGTAAGATGGTACGAGGAGAAATGGTGTTGATGAGGGGAGTTCGGTGTGGAACTCTATACAAGTTGCTAGGAAGTACTTATACTAATCGGTGTAACAATTCTATTGTCCTTGAGTAGACAAATAAAGAAGACAAGACCAATATCGTCCTTGAAAAGAAGACCATGCTGTGGCATCAAAGACTGGGACATATTGGAGAAAAGGGCCTTCAAACACTACACGGTAAAGCTATGGTTGAAGGTATGTCTAATTGCAATCTAGATTTTGATTTCTGTGAACATTGCATATATAGTAAACAAAATCAAGTAAGATTCCCATCTGGTGCTGCAAGAGCAAATGGAATATTAGAGTTGATACACAGTGATGTGTTTGGACCTGTTCCTGTTCCATCCCTAGGTAAATCTGTGTATTATGTTTCATTCATAGATGATTTTTCAAGGAACACATGGATTTATTTTCTTAGAAAGAAATTTGAGGTATTTGATAAATTTAAAGAGTTTAAGGCTCTGGTAGAAAATCAGACAAAGAAGAAAATAAAGGTATTGAGAACAAATAATTGTGGAGAATTCTTCGGAAATGAATTCGAAGAATTTTGTAAGAAGTGTGGCATAGCAAGGAAGAAGACTACTCCATACACTCCTCAGCAGAATGTAGTTGTAGAAAGGATCAATAGGACACTGATGGAAAAAGCAAGGAGCATGCTCAGTGGTGTCGGGTTAGGACAAGAATTCTGGGCAGAGGCAGTTGGTACAACATGTTACCTGGTCAATCGATCGCCTTCATCAGCTTTGGACAATAAAACTCTACACGAGGTATGGTCTGGAAAGAAACCCTCTCTTCAACATATTAGAGTATTTGGTTGTGATGCTTATGTACATGTTCCAAAGGAAAATAGGAGTAAGCTGGATAAAAAGGATGAAAAGTGTATCTTTATTGGTTATAAATATGGTGTGAAAGGTTATAAACATTGGAACCCAGAAACCAAGAAGACTGTTTACAGTCAAGATGTTGTGTTCAGAGAGGTAAAAGATGTGTCCAAATAGGAATTCCTACCAATGCAAGACAAACATGAGAAAATAGAGCTCGAGTTGGATGATGAAAAATCTGAATCATCTGAAGAAGAGGAAGCAGAAGAAGAAGAATAAGAACCTCATACCCCAGTATTGAGGACATCGGTGAGAGATAAAAGGAAACCAGAAAGGTATAGTCCACCTGATTTCCGTTCAAATTTTGTTTTATCTATTACTGATGATGATCCCAGAACTATCAGGGAAGCAGTGAATTCAAAGGATAGTAAACTCTGGAACAAGTCCATGGTTGAAGAAATGGATGCTTTGGATAAGAATGAGGCATGGGTTATAGTTGAGTTGCCAGTTGGAAGAAAATCTGTTGGTAGCAAATGGTTGTTTAAGAAGAAGTTTAATGCACAAGGTAAAGTGGAGAAATAAAAAGCTTGGTTAGTAGCAAAAGGTTATTCCCTGGTAGAGGGAATTGACTTTGGTGAGATTTTTTATCCTGTTGCTAAGTTAGCTTCTATTAGATTTCTTTTATCTATTGTTGTTGCTTTTCATCTTGAAGGTGAATAGATGGATGTGAAGACAACATTCCTACATGGGGATATGGAATACGAAATCTACATGAAGAAGCCAGAAGGCTTTGAAGTGAAGGGAAAGAAAGAGCTGGTTTGTAAGCTAAAGAAGTCACTATATGGTCTGAAGCAATCACCTAGGATGTGGTACCAAAAGTTTGACACATACATCCTTGGATCGGGATTTGTAAGAAGCATGGTTGATCACTGTGTATATTCCAAGTAGGTTGGTAATCACTTCATTTATGTAGTGTTGTATGTTGATGACATGTTGTTGGTAGGAAATAACATGGATGTTATCAAAGAGGTGGAATTGCAACTATCCTCCAAATTTGACATGAAGGATCTCGGTGCTGCTAACTTCATTCTGGGAATGGAGATTAAAAGAGATCATGCAAACAGGAAACTCTGGTTGAATCAGAGAAAATATGTTGAGACGATATTGTAGAGGTTTAATATGCATGGAAGTAAACTGGTCAAGGTTCCTATTCCCATAGGTGTAAAGTTATCTGTAGATCAGTGTCCCAAGACATAGGAAGAAGAAGAGGACATGTCCTATGTTCCATATGCCAGTGCAATTGGCAGTTTGATGTATGCAATGGTTTGTACTAGACCGTACATTGCACATGTAGTGGGAGTTTTGAGCAGGTATATGTCAAAACCAGGGAAGGAGCATTGGACAGTAGTAAAGAGGGTCTTCAGGTATCTTCGTGGCATGACCAGTTATGGATTGTGCTACCAAGGAAGAATGGGATTGGATAGAGTGGTGGACATACATGGCTTTGTTGATGCAGACTAGGCTGGAGATCTGGATCACAGAAGATATACAAGTGGGTATGTGTTTAACCTATTTGGAGGAGAAATCAGTTGGATGAGCAAAAGACAGGTTGTAGTGGCACTCTCAACTATAGAAGCTGAATACATGGCAGCCACTCATGCAATCAAGGAAGCAGTAGGGTTACAAAGATTATGTTCAGGTATTGGGTTGGTACAACAAGTAGTGAGATTAGATTGTGACAGTTAGAGTGCAATATTATTGGCAAAGAACCCAACTTATCATTCGAAGACAAATCATATTGATGTTCAGTATCACTTTGTGAGAGACATGGTTGAGGAAAAGAAGGTGTTGCTGGAAAAGGTTGACACTTTGAAGAATGTTGCAGATTCATTGACAAATTTTCTGAGCACAGAAAAGGTCTCCTAGTGTAGAGTAACAATGGGCATTTCTGACCTGGATTGTTGACTATATAATCCCCTGGACCCCTGGATGCAAAGAAAACAACAAGTGGGAGAATGTATACATAAAAACATTGTATATATTGTATGGTGAATGGTGAAATTCGATATAATGAATATAAGAAAGGTTTTCTTGGTTGAGGGTTTCTGGTATAAATCTCTGTGTACTATGTGAATGAACCATTGATTAAATTATGTTTTGCTTAAGAATATATATGCATTGCTTTACTTCACAGGTTTAAAACTTACAACCTCCACTATTTGATCTTAAGAATTTGATTTTTAAATCAGTTTCATTTTCAATGAATTCCTTTAATACCTTGAAACATTCAAAAGCTTCTAAATTTTTCTTGAGGAAGCAAACCCAAGTCATTCTGGTGTAATCCTCAATGAGTAGCATGAAGTATTATTCACCATCTAGTCCTTTTCTTCTCATGGGTCCACATAAATTAGTGTATACAATCTCCAATGGTTTTGACGTAGATTATTCCTTTGTCTTGAATTCAACTTTTGTTTGTTTTCCATGTTGACAGTGCTTGCACATAATATTCGTTGGATTTGTAATTTATGGCATTTATCTTACAACTTGCTTCTTGCTGATATTGAAAATATTATCAAAGTGTATATGGCCCATTCTCCTATGCGAAATCCAACTTTCATCTTCTTTTCCTAAACAACATATTTCTTCTTTGATCTCATTGAAGATGTATATATTGTTTGGATTCCTTTTCGTTGATTCCACTAGTCTTCCTGATCCTTCTTTCCTTATTTCACATTATTTTGAATTAAATATAAGTGTGTGTCCCTAATCACACATTTGTCTCACACTTAGCAAATTATGCTTCTTATTTCAACAAGTAAGACATTTTCTTCCACAACATCTTTGTTTCCAAGACTAACTGTTCCTTTTCCTATAATTTTGGCTGAGTTATCATTGCTAAATGTGGAAAACCCCTCTTTTTCTTTCTTTAATGTTACAAATCTATTTTTTTCTCCAGTCGTATGATTTGAGCACCCACTATCAATATACCAATGGCTTATTCTATTTTTGTCTTGTAAGGAAAACCCACATTCCTCAACCTTCAAATGTTCTTGCTTCCTTTTCCACGTTCTTTGTTGTTCCCCTATATGATTGAAAGGAACATGCATAGTTTCCCTTGAAGAAACTATCAAATCACTTCTCCAATTTCTTGCTATGTGTCCAAATATCTTACTCTTGTAACATTAAATTTCATAACCCCAAGAACCCAAACTGTTATAATTTCTGTCAAATGCCTCACTAGGATTTCTGGGATAATTTACTTAATAATCATTCTTGGGATTTTCATAACTAGTTCTATTCCATGTGTTTCTACCCTTTGCATAGGATCTACAATTTATGGATTTATGCACAAAATTATTGCAAGAATATACAAGCCAAGAAAATATTTTGGTACCTGGGTGTGGATGTTATTCTAGTTGGTGTTGTTCTTTTGAAATCATGATCTTCTTCTTGGGTCTTCTTCATTGCTAGTTGTCGATTCCATGTTCCTATGAATGTGCGACATTCTTCTTGATTCTTCTTTATTTATAGTTTCTGTATGTCCTCCTTTAGAGGCTTGCATTCTTATTTCTTGATGTGACCCTCGATAGTATCTGCATAACTTATTTTATCTATTTCATTTCCTATCATCATAGAGCTTGAACCCTCATCGGTATTATTTTGTTTGTATCCAAGTACAAAATTGTCATAGAATGGTTTTTGATTGCAAATGATTTCATCCATTATTTTGGTGCTGTTGCCAAAATTTAGTTGGATGTCCTTCTTCTGTAGTTCCTTTCTTAGTGAGACTATTTCAGCTTCTAGTTTTTTTTTTCTTTTCTTCTTTTCTTCTAGTTGTCTCTTGAGTGTTTCTTCAATCACTTTGTCTTCTTCCAACTGAATCCTTAGATCTACGATAGTTTTCTCCACTTATTCATAAATTTTTCTAGGGTTTTGAAATCATTCCTTCATTTTATTTAACTCTTCTTTGAGAGATTTGTTTTCCTTCCTTGATATTCTTAGATCACTTAAGGAAATGATCAATTTTGACTCAAGATTCACTTCTCCTTCTTCTTCATAGTCTCCTTCATTATTTTCATAAGTGTCATCTTGAGTCTCTAACACCATGAAGAGTACTCTTCTTGAGTCACTGTCACTATCATCATCTTCATCGACTGAGGAACTATCATCTTTCGAATAAAGGATTTTATTTTAAAAAATATTCCTTTATTTATTTCCTTATCTCTTTTTTGATATTTCTTTTCTTTCTCAGGAACTTCTTATTCATCACTATATGAACCCCTTGCATAAGGAAATTTGGAATAAAAATGTCCAACGTTACCACAATTAAATCATTTGAAAGGAATCTTACCTTTGTACTTACTGGTTCCTCTTTTTATCTTTCTCACAAATTTGGCTTCTTCTTCATTGTTCGAATCATCACTATTGGTGGAGTAGGGCTTTGACCTTAGCTTGTTGTTTCTTCTCTTCTTGGAGGCTTTAAAAGTTTCTTTCATTCTCAATTTATTTTCTTGTTATGTTCTCATTTCATATGTTGTAAGTATTCCATGTAATTCATCCATGCTCAACATAGCCAGATCTTGTATTTCTTCTAGAGATGATATTTTAGGGTCAAATCTCATTGGGAGAGTGTTATCACCGAAAGTCGCCCTTCAAATTGCAGGAAGGGCAAGTCCGATACCCATCAGAGTTTTATTTCACGAGTTGGTTTTCAAGGAGGTCAAATGGGTGTAGACCCGAAATGATATTGTTTTAACTCAGAAAACTGGGCTAGCATGCGCAATAAGGTGAGGTCTTGGTTTAAATTCGGCCAGTAGGTTGTAGTAAAGGTGAGTAGGAGGAAGAATTTAGAGGAGAAAAATATAGAGGTCTACTGAGGACATCGGGTCTTCTAACAACCCAAAGAGGAAAGACTTAAACATAATATATTCTTGAAGGTCAAATATGAGAGAAACTGAAAGAAGCTATAACAACATTATAATCAAACATATATCATAACACAGTCACAAAAATCCAT
The DNA here is from genome assembly GCA_009831015.1 of Picea engelmannii. Classification (NCBI taxonomy): domain Eukaryota; kingdom Viridiplantae; phylum Streptophyta; class Pinopsida; order Pinales; family Pinaceae; genus Picea; species Picea engelmannii. The sequence continues at coordinate 309,750 of ML785621.1, read as the reverse complement.
GTGAATCAGTCATCATGAATCCTCTCAGTAACAGAGGAAAATAAGATGGAGTAAGAAGGCTAACTTTCATTAAAGAAGAAATACATAACTAGAGAACCATAGAATTCATTAAAACTTTACAAATATGGGAGCATAGCTCAACCATTGACCCTAACAAAATATCAAAATTGAGTATATATGCTCAGAACTTCTAATGTCCCCTAGGGACATGACTGAACCACTGCATTCAAAGATTTGCGTCTCCTCTTTCTTTTGTCAGATTACACTTGTCTTCCTCTGTCAGGTGTGAAATTAAAACAATATGGGCTTTGCAGGAAAACCGATTTACATAGGAATTCTGGGCTGTCAGCTAGCTGCCATGACCATCCTTTCATGATTTCCATTTATGCGATGAAACGAGGTCTCAACCACCATCCCCTAGTTTCATTAAATGCCTTCATTGGGATCGAGATGAGTCCTGACATACATGAATTATCTAGGCGGTTCCCATGACTTTGTTGAATTAATATCGATGCCTCGAGCCCTGCTGCTCTCCTTCTGCAATCAATATAGGTACCTTCGGCCCTTTGGCACAAACCTTTTCTATCAACCTGATCTTGCATGTAACCTTAGGCCGTGACCTGAATCCTACACCTAAAGGTGATTTTGATACTTATCCTTTCAGGAGTCTTTACTCCTCTTTTCCCTCAACCTCGTGATACCTGAAATCATGAAATGAATTTCGAGATCGGTGGCTAGGCTTACATTAAAAAGGAATGGCCACGATTCATTCCCTGTAAACACGAAATGCCACCTAAGTGATGAGAACTAGCCTCACTTTCCATGTGATCAGATGCTGAGACCATGAGCTTGATTTCGGGGAGCTTCATGATTTCACATTTTGGTGGTCTTGTCGTGCTCCACTCCCGAAACTCCTGACTCGCAAAACCATGAAATTACTTGATCTTGTGCCACATGTATTTTAGGTTTGGATGGATGAGATTGGTCCATCGAATTTTTGGGTTTCAAGACTTTGGGCCATGGATGAAACTTTACGACAAGAACCCCGAACTCCTGATTCGTGAAACCATGAAATTTGTCGATGTCAGATCAACGACCCTCGACTCTTCTTGATTGGATGACCTAGATATTCCCTTCTGTGAATTGGGATTTCATGACTTATGTTGAACAGTTCTACCACATATGAACTCTCGATTCCCGTGCTCTCTTTCTCTGAGTCCATGTTAGACTGCTCCGAGCACTGTGGCCTGTAACAACGAAGATTTGGATAACTGACTAGGATTTGGGAAAATAAATGACTAGTTCCAACGTCCAAGGGGATGAGCTCAAACAGAAAGGTGGACAGGAAGAAATTTTGCAGACTACAAGGGAGAGAAAACATGAGGAGATGGCCAACAAAAAAGAGAAAAATGAGGCAAGCACACAAACTTGGTTAATTTGACACACACCTATGGGCCTTGACAACTTCATGTGATAACATTTTGCTCCACAGGGGGTGGCATGCTCCCTGCGAGCTGCCAAGAACAAGTATTTTTAGTGCCTTAGCTGTTGGGCTATGGATTCTATCAGTCATAGAAAAAAAAAAGAGAGGACGATATTTACAATGGTGGGATGTTGGTTGCAGATTTTAAATAATTTTTTTTTTAGGAAGTGACCATTTACAGGGCCACTGCAAACTTCATCACCCTCTAGATTCTGTAACCTATAAGTATTCTTCGGAAATGCTTCATAAATATTGAAAGGGTCGATCCATAAGGCTTCAAATTTGGTATGCTTGCCTCTGTCCTGCTTCGGTGCATCCCATTTTAAGACTAGATCTCCCAGCCATAGATCTCCTTTTCGCACCTTCCTGTCAAAAGCTTGATTGACTCTCTACTGATGCTCATGTTCTCTATCCAGGAGTTGCTCTCTTTCCTGCTGCACTTCAACCAACTGTTGGATTCTTCTCATCATATCATCAGGCTCGCCCTGGTGATCTTGAAAGAATTTCTCCACGGGCAAGGCCAACTGAGAGGGAAAAACTGCTTTGGTTCCATATACCAGCTGGAACGGAGAGACACCAAGAGATATTTTCATTGTCACTCTATTGGCCCACAGAGAAAACTTGAGATTTGAATCCCATGATTTTTTTGTATCCTCTAATAGTCTCTTAATGATTTTGATCAGGCTCTTGTTAGAGGACTCTGCTAGTCCATTTCCCTAGGGGTAGTATGGGGTAGAGTGAATCAACTTAATTTCGAACTGCTCACAGAAGCGGATCAACGATTCAACTTTGAAAGAAGTGGCATTATCTGTGACAATTCTACTCGGGTAGCCAAATCTTGCTATGATATCCTCCAAGAAACTGATGATTACCTTGTGGAAAGTGCTCCTTGTGGGGATAGCTTCTATCCACTTTGTAAAATAATCTATGGTAGTTAGGATCCATCTATGCTTACCGCTAGATGCAGGATGAATCTCCCTAATGAATTCTAGGCCCCACTGCTGGAAGGGCCCTGAAGAAACCACAAGTTTCAATGGTGTTAACGCTCTATAATTTGCCCAAGTCTGTGATGGCAGTCACAGAGGCAACATCAAAACCACTTCGAGTCTTGGATCTAGCCCTCCAAGACTCAAAGAGGGATCTCTCTGTCTAATATAAATTTGTTTGAAGAGATATTAGTCTAGCTATGAAATTATGGGGTCGGGGTTTTTGAAATATTTAGATGAGGATGTGGTTGACGAGTTTCTCATATCACCATTGGGCTATGGGGTCTGTTTATAAGATAATGATCAAATCAGATCTAGAGGTAAATGTCTACACAACGAAAGATAGTAAAAATTGTTGGATCATCTTAGATTTAGTGCCTATGAATAAGGTGAAAAGAGAGAGATCCACTGAGCAGAGGAGCAGTTAAGAATTCCTTTGTAAAGATTCAGATGAATAACATATAGATTATTGAAAAATTGGACAAAGAATATGCATGCATAAATTCTTCTCCATTACTCTTTTTCAATAATAAGAAATGAAAATTCTTGAATGATAGTAGAAAGATAACTAAAAACAGACAAGGAACAAACCACCAACGCTGCTACACAAGAATCCTGTAAATCATTTTCTCTATTACTGTTTAGTCATTGAAAAATTACAGACAAAAACCTCCTGGAGTAGCAAGGCCCACAGTCCATCCAAAAGGGAAAAACTTTACACAGGTCGAACCCTTTTACATTAAAATCCTCTGAATAATAGGATAGACCTCCCCATAAGTTTCAGAAGTTGGTTTTAACCACCTCGTCCAAAATAGCCACAAATCCCACCAAATCTGGAACTGTCCGCCATGAAAGACAGACCGGTTTTCTGCGAAAAAGGGGTCCGAATAGACATATGTTTCTCTTCAATGTTGACAACTAGGAAAACAATGAAGGAGTTTATTGGATATGGGCATGTGATGGATAAAAACCTCCTTCGTTTTCTCCAAATTCGCCTCCATCTGGTCGTAACAGCTCCTGCAAGATCGGGACTGTAACAGAAAAACTGAAAATCCAAAAAAGGGCCTCGAAGATGGCTTCGATTCTCTCTGCTCATGGCACCTGTGAAAAAACTGAGAGATTTTTTTGTTATTCATCCTGTTACAGAGAAAACCCTCTCTCGGTTTTTAAAAATTCGTTCTCATTTTCCCAGAATCTCCTCCGGAAAAAGACACGCTGAATAGGCAAAAAATGGTGAAAATGAGAAAAACGGTTTTGTTTTCGGGAAGGCGGTATTCTAGA
>ML785621.1:284411-305901 GCA_009831015.1 Picea engelmannii | reverse complement strand
CACTGGAATAAGGTGATGACACGTGTATGGGGGGTGGTATTGGAAAACAACTATTCCGGACCCCCCCTCTCGTTAAACTCCGAATAGTGAGGGGGGGTCCGGAATTTTTAATGGCCGTCGATTTGGTTTATGATTTTGGTGTGGGATTTGATGTGAGCGGGAGTTGGGGATGGGTAGAATTAGGATAGTGTTAAGTTTTTATGTTTTTAATTTTTAGTTTTTTAATATTATGTTATTACATGTTTTATTCACGTTTTGTTTTATGTTTAATTATTATATTTTGTTTTTTGTTTTATATGTTTTATAATTTGTTTTATTTTGTTGATTGTTTATTTATTTATTTAATTTTTATGTTTTATTTTAATATAAAACTAACCTAGTTATTAATACTAACTTAATTAATTAACAATTGATTAATTACTAACATGCTAACTCGCTTGTTAATTAATTAATAATTAATTTATTATTATTAACAGGTTTAAACATGACTATTAACCTAATGTTTTTATCCTAAGTCTGTTTATTCATGGAGGGGTAAGATTGGTGAATGAGTGAATGAATGAAGGGTGAGGAACTGACAGGTGCAGCGTGAAGGAAGGATGTAGCATGGAGCGAAGGAGGCCTGCTGCAATGGATGGATGACACATTGGGATAGGGCCCGCCAGAAAAACCCGCCTCATTCCAGACCCCCCCCCTCCCCACCGTTAAAGGGAGAATGATCGGGGGGGTCCGGAATCGCCTGTGGACTGTCCATCTATGCGCCTCCATGACAACTGTAGATCTGTGTGCACTTTTTAATCACCATTCCGGACCCCCCCGCACCGTTAAAAATAGAACAGTTGGGGGGGTTCGGAATCCACTGTCAGCCGTTGATCTACGCGCCGCTAGATCGACCGTCGATCTAAGCATGTTCTTTATTCTCCAGGCACGAATGCAGCAAAAACTTAGGCTTTAGCGATTTTGGTGGGTTTTGTGTGCTGCTTCTTTTGAAAATAATTTGCAGAGATGAAATATTATTTGCAAACCTATACACCCATAGTGAAAAATTTCCAGTCAACAGATGATCCTATGAATTATAGGGTTATAACAAATGTAAGGGGCTTTAGTTGCTTGTTGGCACAGGGGTAGACCCAGGGTTGATCTCTAACAACTCACCAACAAGCCCTAACTACTGGCCCTTTCAAAAACACTTGTGAAGAAGATGCAGTCTCACCCATAGTAGGTATAGGGGGTTGGAGGTCACATGTTTCTACAACCAGAGGAAATTCAAAGTGGATTCAAGCAACAACACATAGCCACCTAGTTATTCTTCATCTTCATTAAACCTACTGAGCAAGTTATATTTCAGATCTAACACAATATCACATTAGCAACATATCAAATAACAGAGAACACAACATCAATCACACATAACACAAGATATATGTGGTTCACCCTCTCTCTAGGGATACATCTAGAGAAATGTTCTTTAAGATATATTAATATGGAAGCATACAGTTCTTATCTGTTCTCTTGGCTAGCCGATCTTCTCTTCTTCTCTCTATTTCTCCCTTTCTCCCTTTCCTGTGCACCCAGCTGAAGATATTACAATCCAGACTATTCTCACAATACAATAGCTCTCTCTCAATAGAAATCTCTTCTCATCGCATACTCCATTCTATCTCTCTTACTCTCTCCTCTCAGGTCCTCTTGAAATTTATTTATACATTACAATCTCTCATCTACAGCCTTAGGCCGAAACCTAGGTGTCCAAAACCCTAAATGCTAAATCCCTAAGTCAACTTGACCCACGCTTTCAGGGCTTCGCCAACCTATATTTCCTTATTTCTTGTGTTGTGATCCAAAGCATTTGTTGACATATTCTTTCACTTGTTGAGTTTTCCACAATCCATCTTTCTTTTTGATCTGTCATCCTCAGTCTTCTAGTCCAACGACTTGATTTCTCATACTTTGCCCTGTCTTTTCTGCTCTTTTGCTCACTTTGACACCATATTAGTCACTGTATCTTCCATGCAGTTCTCATTTTTCCTTTTATCCCTTAATATTCACTTTCTTCCATAACTAAGGGCCAACAGGCCCCCAACACTCACCTGTGACTCATCCCGAGGCACTTCAGGTCTGAATTTTCTGATTCATTTTGATTTCAGAATGCACAAGGTAGCCTGTGATTTCTGCTTTGTCCCTCCCTTCTATGTGAAGACTGCATTTTATGTGTCTGGTACCCAGTTTCAACTTCACCTGGTACCTAGACCCTTTTTCTTATGCTTTTACTGAGAGCTGCGAGGAATTTGGTTGTCATGATACAATTTCAACCGGCTTCCGTTCACCAAACCTTCCTTCCATTCTCCATTCAAAGTATTCAACTGTGCAACTCCTCCTTCTGTAACATAGGAAACCTCATATGGCCCAAACCAATGCGTCCTGAAATTCCCTGGATGCTTCTTGAACTTACTGTCATATATCAATACCAGATCTCCTTGCTTGAAAGCTTTCTTTTTGATGTGTTCGTCATGGTAGACATTTTCTCTTTCTTTCTGAACCTATTGATGAAATCCTATAATAAATCTGTCTTCTTCGAGTTCAACCAATTGCACAAGCCTATCTTGCACAATGCCAGTGTCATCCATATCTATAAAGGATGCAATTCTCATAATATGAACCAAATATTCCATGTGTACAACTGCGTCTAGACCATGGACCAATTTAAAGGGGGACTATATGGTCAATTTATTGCAAGTGGTTTTATAGGCCCATAATACTGCTGGTACTCTCAAATCCCAGTCATCCCTCCTCACGATGCATACCTTCGTCAACACTATCCCCAAGATCTTATTGAATGCTTCAACTATCCCATTTGCTTGTGGATGATAGGGCGTGCTCTTTTGATGGTGAACATCAAATTCCCAAGTCAAGGCTTCAATAGTCTTATTGATAAAATGTGTTCCTTGATCACTCATAAGAATTTTTGGGCATCCAAACTTGGTTATGATATCATCAAATATGAAGCACACAACTGTAGTTGCACTACAGTCCTTAACTACTCTTGCTTCTGCCCATCTGGTCAAATACTCTGTCACAGTGATCATGTATCTAGCTCCTATGTGCTTTCTTGGTGGGTTGATAGGTCCCATGAAGTCGAAGACCCATTTCTCAAATGCATGTAGGGTCAGTTGAGGCGCTAAAGGCATATCATCTCTTCTGGATGGTTTCCCAACTCTTTGGCATACATCACAATATTTATAGTATTTCTTAACATCTTTGTGTAGAGTAGGCCACCTAAGGCCAGCCCTAATAATCTTCTGCATTGTTGCTTTCCCTATGTAGTGTCCTCTTACGATGCCTTCACGTGCTTCTGTGTGGATCAATGGTCTCTTTGCTTCCATAACATACCTCCTCAATATCTCATCAGGTTCCATCTTCTATAGCTGTCCAACTATAAGTGAAAAATCTGCAGCACACACTACCAACTGTTTCTTCTGAATAATTGTATAGTCATTAGGTGCCATTCCTGTTGTCATAAACTATACTATCTTCGTGAAGTGATCATAAAACTTCCTGATTGCCAACAACTGTGCATCTGGAAGCGTATCCTCCAAAATAGTAGCCTCTTCTCCATGTTCCAACCTCGATAAGTAGTCAGGACCTTTTTTCATTCTTCCTGTCTTAACCATGATCTCAAAATCATATTCCTAAAATAACATAAGCCATATGCATATTCTTCCTTGCAACACTGGATTGTTGACTAGGTATTTCAATGCAGAATGATAAGTAAACATTTTAAAGTGTCCTCCCAACAAGTAGTGGTGAAACTTATGCAACGCATACACCATGGCTAGTCCTTCTCGCTCAGTGGTGGTGTAATTAATCTCAGTTGTTGATAGCTTCCTGCTAGAAAAGGCTAACAGGTGGTCAATGTCTCTAGCTCCCAGTTGTGCTAGCACTGCTCCGAATGCGATAGAATATGCATCGAAATGCACATGAAATTCCTTACTCCAATATGGGAAAACCAGAATTGGCTCAGTAACCATTTTCTGTTTCAGTGTATCGAAGCTCTACTGGCATTCTTTTGTCTAATGAAAGTGACAGTCTTTCTTTAAAATATTCTCCATGGGTTTTGTGATCAGTACATAGCCCTTAATGAAATTCCTGTAGTATCCAATATGTCACAGTGTAGTGCACAATTGTTTGACTGAAGTAGGAGGGGGTAAATCAACTATAATGGAAATCTTAGATGGATCTACCAGCAATTTCTGCTTACACACAATATGGCCCAACAACACTCTGAAGGGTGAAAATAAGATGCAATTCTTTAGGTTCAAGGAAAATTGACACTGCCTGTACTTATCCAACATTAGTCTTAAGAATTCAATATGATTTTGCAACAAACTAAAAACAACGCAATCATCAAAATAGGCTTCTAGAAATTTATGTAAAAAATCCTTAAACGCTTCAACCACCACCCTAGAGAAGATGGCTGGTGCATTCATCAATCCAAATGGCATCACTGTATACTGGTAGGATCCCCATTTTGTTGAAAATGTGGTCGTATGGAGATATTCCTTGGCAATCCAGATCTGATGGTATCCTGAAAATCCATCTATAAAAGAATATACCTCCTGTCCTCCTACATCTCTTTGGCCTTCTGTTTCTATGATGTTCACATTTCTAGGATCATCGTCTTCAACAACATTGATATTGTAACAGCCTTGCAACTTCTGAAGAGGCAAAGTCCATTCATCCTCTTCTTGATCCAAAGGGAGGCTAGGTGCTTCCTTGAACACTTTCTGTCTTACAACCTGTAATTCTTGATCCACTGTAGGATATTGGCTTTCAAACAAAAAGGTAGTTACAAAGTTTTGGGTCATACCTTCCCAATCTGAAGTGATGAAGTGTAGTTATGCTTGAATATACCAATTGATAGGGGTTGTGTCCAACGTGTTGATGAATTTGTGTACCCACTGCTCTTGAGGAATGTTGCTCCAGGCTTCCTTGCAACTTCACACATGGTTCTTTAGACAACTTCGACCTGTGTACCTAACTTCGCAACCTTCTACGTGTTCTAAAAATCGCGTTGTCATCAAAATGAAACATTGTACCCGGTCTGTAATATTGTTTTTGTGTGTCCCCCACCATCTTGCTGGAGTTGATTTCAAGGCCTCATCCATTTCCAAAAATCTTTGTTGTGTTGGTACAATTTCTTCAAAGTTCACTAAGAATGCTTCTAAGTGATTCAGACCATCAAAGGTGGGCAAGTTACTTATTGTTATGCCAATCCAATGAACTTATCTAGTTAATATAGCACATCTCCTTGTAGATGCTTCATACATTTTTTTCTGCCAATTCTCTAGTGCTTATTCTAAATATGATGAGCATGCACTGTCACTTTGCCAGATCAAGTCCCCATCTGTTGTAGGATTAATGTAATCCTGTTGTCTAGTTGTTAATTTGTATATGTTTTCTAGTTCGTATGTGGGGTATTCTTCTTTGATGGGCTCGGTGTATCTCTAACCTTCATAAATATCCAAAGGTGAAATGACCCTAAGGCCATCTCCTTCAAACATCATTCTTCTTTTATTTAAATCAACGACAGTAGAATTATTGAAATCCCAATCAATTCCTAACACTGCAGGGTAAGGAAAACTATCATCGACTATCTCAATTACCTCGAAGTCCACAAGTGTTTTGACCCCATCAATGTCTACAGGGACATGTTCTAGTGTTCCAAAGGGGCTCACATCTTGTTGATTGGCCATCCTAGGCCCGATGGAAGAATAGATCAACTTAGGTTTTCCAATAAGTGCCCAGGTCTGCTTCGTCATGACATTGACCTCTGACCCTAAGTCAAGGACCACATAGTCTATATCATATTCTCCGATTTGAGCATTCAGGTGTAGTTCCTTATTTGTCCTTCTCTTTTTAGATATTTGGTGTACTTCTCTACTCAGCAAGGGATATACCTTCCCTAGCTCGTACTGCCTAAGCAAGTTTTATAACTCTTGTACAACGCTCTCATACTTTATCAAATTAAGGCAAGTACATAAAAATTCCATAAGCTTACTTACCTCTTTTCCTTCTCTTGGCGAAGAAGACTAATCAAAGGCCAGGGGCATTCCACATTCCCTTACTTTTGTTCGAACCTTTGATGAAGAAGCCCGATCTCTTCCGAATTCTTTTCTTTCTTCCTGAAATGTTTATTTCTCTTTCTTTGGATCAAATTCTTGTGTCTTCTCTATATATTTTATGACTCCTGATTGTTCTATAGTCTTTCCTTGGATCAATCTATCTTCTCCTATAACATCGCCTCCTCTAGTGATAACAACAACTTTGGGATCTGCCCCACGAGGTTTTGCTTTGATTAGTTGTATTTGCTGGTTTCCTCCTCATTTTTCCAGAAGCTTGGCTAACAACAGATGAAAATATTCTATGATATGTTCAAATGAGTTGCAGTAACTACAAGTGGTACAAGGGTTCTGGTAGTCCCTTGCTAAATGTACTAGTTGTGCGTGGTTATAACATATGATCTATCCTTGACCTCGACCCATACCTCCTCCTCTTCCTCTTCCTTGGAATCCACCATGAGGGTTGAAGTTTCCTCTCCCAGGGGAATTATACTGCACAGTGCTTCCTTCTTGTTGTACTTCACCTTGAATCTTGTATATGTCTCTCAACCTTTCATGCATGAGGTCATATGCCCTACAATCCCTATCATCATGTCCTACCGACTTACAGAACGTGCAATACATATTTGTGGGTGTCTGGACATATTTTTGCAGATAGTAATTTTCACCATGGCGATGTTGATTTCTACATACCTCACACCAAGGTAGGGTAACTTGCTTCAAATGGATCGGAGCTAAAGAGGCCAAGTATTCATGAAATAGGGGACAATGCTCCTTTTCATGGCCTTCTGATTTGCATATGATACATGAGATATATTCTATTTATCTTTTCCCTTGTGTTTCTTCATATCTTCAACTTGCACTAATAAGCTAGTTCGCTGACTCAAGATTTGACTCATACCTGAGCTGGATTCTCCCATAGGGGTTGATTCTAACTTCATGGAAATCTCCAATGCCTCAACCTACAAAGCAATCTTTTGTTGCATTAAAGGAATTATGATGTGTGGAGGAGGGAAACAATGAACCATTCCTTATTTTGTTCGTCTAGGATCTAAAAACTCAAATGGCATGTTAGGGTATTGAACCTCTGATCAAACTCCCAAACAGGTTCAACTACTTTTTGCTTAATTTCCTTCAGTTTTGTAATGTACTGTGACTCCGACTTAGGTTTTTTGAACTCTACAATCAGTGTAGTATTGATCTAGTTCAACGACTTCGATTGGGTGACCCCTTGGACAAACTTCATGTACCATCTCAGTGCGCAGTCTCTCATGGTAGTACTAAACTAAGCTCATTTAATAGCTTCGTCGTTGATATTATTAATACTCCACACAACTTCACATAGGAACCAATGTTGCTCAGGATCTTCAGATCCATCTCCTTTAAAGGTAGGTAACCTCATCTCGTCTACCATAGATCTTCCTAGGTTTCCTGACTGAGTGTGAACTGAACCGCTTCTACTAGTGCTTTAAGTTCTCTAATAACTTAGGTTACTCTGGTTACTTAATGCTGCTGAAACAACAAGAGGAGTAATAGTACTTCAACGATCTGTGTAGTTCTTGAATTTTATGGCTCTTCTCAATGAGGTTCCTCTGTCCTAGTAGATTCTGAATGCTCTTCGTTTGTCAAATTTTCCTCTTCTCCACTATAAAACCCTTCACCTCCATAGGTCTTCTTAAACAAGTTCACGAGATGAACTTCTTTGAACACTCTCCCACTACGTGTACGTCCAGCCTTTATGTTGCTGTCGCTGTCTGAATTTTTGAACATTAGCTTTTCAATCTAACCCACTACTGTACCTTCAAGATTTTCTTCTCATAAAATAACATCTTGATCTTCAACTTTAGAAAATGTAAAAATTTTCCTCTAGGTCCCTTAAAGAAATATCTCTATGCATGGTTATATGACTCTGCTCTGTCAATAGAAAACTCGGTGATATACCCTCCGATGGTACTATCAAACCAGTTATCTACTTCTCTTGACACGACGTTGTCATCTCTCTTAACCTTCTTGATCATCACCGAAATCCAAACCATAGGTGGCTTAGATCTGATCTCAAACTGGGTATATGTTAATATGGCTAACCACTCGTATAGCTCCATATGAATCCCTCCAAAGAAAATCTCATGTATATCAGTAAATATATATATTCTTAAAAAATCCTCTGTACTAAGATTAGGGTTTTTGTTCTGGGCTTCAGCAAAGTCCTTTTATTGATCCTCTATCCACTTCTAAATCTCTGTCTTCGATGGAAACTATCTTGACATTCCCTCAAGAATATTCCTGTCCTGACAACGGAACCATTTGTTGGCACAGGGGAAGACCCAGGGTTCATCTTTAACAACGCACCAACAATCCCTAAATATTGGCCCTTTTGGCAACACCTGCAAAGCAGATGTAGTCTCACCCGAAGTAGCTATAGGGGGTTGCAGGACACAAGTGTCTACAACCAGAGGAAATGCAAAGTAGATTCAAGAAACAACACACAACCACCTAGTTATTCTTCATCTTCCTTAAACCTACTGCACAAGTTATATTTTATATATAAAAAAATATCACATTAGCATAATATCAAATGACAGAGAACACAACATCAATCACACATAACACAAGATATACGTGGTTCACTGTCTCTCAAGGGATACGTCCACAGAACTATGATTTATGATATATTAAGATGGAAGCATATAGTTCTTATCTGTTCTCTTGGCTAGCATATATTTTCTTCTTCTCTCTCTTTCTCCCTTTCTCTCTTTCCTGTGCACCCATCTACAGGGTTGATCTTCGCACCTAGTTGAAGATCTTACAATATAGACTATCCCCACAATACAATAGCTCTCTCTTAATAGAAATATCTTCTCATCGCATAATCCCTTCTATCTCTCTTACTCTCTCCTCTCAGGTCCTCTTGACCTTTATTTATACATTACAATCGCTCATCGACAGCCTTAGGCCGAAACCTAGGTGTCTAATACCCTAAATGATAAATCCCTAGGTCAACTTGACCTGTGATTTCAGGGCTTCGCCAACCTGTATTTCCTTATTTCTTTTGTTGTGCTCTAAAGCATCTGTTGACATCTTCTTTCTCTTATTGAGTTTTCCATGATCCATCTTCCTTTCTGATCTATCATCCTCGGTCTTCTAGTCCAACAACTTTCTTTCTCTTTCTTCGCCCCGTATTTTTTGGTCTTTTGCTCAGTTCGACCCAGTATTAGTCACTGCATCTTCCGCACATTTCAGATTTTTCATTTTCTCCCTTAGTCTTCACTTGCTTCCATAACCAAGGGCCAACACTGCTGCTTTCCTAAGAATTTCTGACATTTAGCACAAGATCTGACTTTTGTGCAAACATCAGTGAACAGAGTAGGCCAAAAATAACCAGCCCTGATAATTTTATGGGCCGTCGTTCAACATAAGTGATGTCCCCCACACAACTGTCATGAAAATATGACATAATCCTTTGTTCTTCATGTGCATCTAAACATCTCAGAAGTACCCCCAGGGGATTTTTCCAATATAAATATTTATCAACAAGGCAATACTTAATTTATTTGAGCTTTAAATATCTTTCCTTGTTCCTTTTCATGTCATTGGGGGGCCGCAATTCTTGTAGAAAATATATGACATCCTTGTACCAAGGACATCCCGCTAATTGGGGGGTTGCCTGAGCATTTGCATCATCCATCTTAGCTTGCTAATTTTCTGAGCATTCATTGATGAAGCTTACCCCCAAAGATTTGCAATTAGATTCAACCAACATCCTGGCTAAACCTTGACCTTTAATCAGTTTGGTGGGCTTTATCTCCAGTTCAAATTCGAGGATTTTGGCAATCCATCGGCTCCTCCTTTCATCTATATCTGGCTGAATAAGAATTTCCTTTACGAAAGCTGGAGGAACATATGCAGTGATTTTTTATTTTTGAGATAGATTTAACCAAAGTGTAGGCATACTTCTCCATCATGTCATATCTCACCTCAACATCTCTCAAAGCCCGACTGAAAAAGGAAATGAGCTACTCCAACCCTTCAGCATTCTTCTGTAACAGAACAACCACCACAATGTCAAATGAGGCAAATGATAAAATAAGGAAATCATTTGAGTAATCAGGACTGATAAGCATGGGTGCCTTAGTCAAGTCCTTCTTTATCTGATCAAAGGAATATCAAGACTCAATAGTCCATTTAACTTCATTCCCCTTCCTCAACATGGTTGTTATAAGCATTACCATCTCAACAAAATTGAAAACAAACCTCCTCAGAAAATTAATTTTTCCAAGGAAAGACTGGAATTGTTTCTTAGATCTCGGGAGTGACAAGGTTTGGATCACTTCAACACTGCTGGGATCAATCCTGACTCCTTTGACTGATACTATGTGGCCCAAAAACTTTCCCTCCTTCATGGAAATTAAAGACTTCTTGGGATTTAAGGAGAGGCCAAACTTTCTGCATTTCAGGAACACCCTTTTCAAATACTCACAGTGCTCTCTCTCAGACTTGGAGAAAACTATAATGTCATCTAGGTAGATGACCACAAACTTGTCCCTTTCTCCAATGAAAGCTATATCCATGGCTCGCTGAATGGTTGTCCCGGCTTTCATCAATCCAAAGGGAATTTCGGCATACATGAACGTACCCTAAGGAGTGGCGAAGGTCATTTGTTCTCTGTCTTCAGGTAGGACCGAGATCTGATTGTAGCCTAAAAAACCATCAATCATGGATATCCTTGATGCACCAGTTACCCTTTGTAATATGTGTTCCATTTTCGACAAGGGGTAGTTTTCCTTCTTTGAGCTCCTTTTCAGGTTCCTGAAATCGAGACAAAGTCTAATTTCCCCGCTCTTATTTCTCACTAGGACCAAATTGGCCACCCACTCTGAATACCTCAAAGGCACAATAATTTGGGCATCTAACAACTTCTTTACCTCTTTTTTCATAATAGGCAACAACATGGGGTTAATCTGTCTCAATTTATTCCTAAACGGTTGGGACTCTTCTTTTAGTGGGATCTTGTGCTCAATGACGCTTGTGTCATATGTTCTGAGATATTTGTATGCCCAAGCGAACACATAAGTGAATTCCTTTAATAGCTCAACATACTCAGCCCTCTGTTCCCGTGACAGGCTGCTTGACAGCTTGACATACTTAGGATCTTCATCTGTGCCAATGTTGCATTCGGCTATGTAAGGCTTGTCAACCTACCTCTTAACTTTCACTGCCACATCATTACTGTCAAATATCCTTTCCAAAGGGACTATTCCCTTCAGAATGTGATTTCTTGGTAACTACAGAATGTGATGATTAACAATTTCTTTAAAAATACATCAGCTTCCATGAATCTTTTGATCTCAAGATCATCCTCAAATACCTTCCAATGTTTGACGTTGTCTAGTATAGAGGGTCTGTATTTTATTTCTATATCATACTTGAGCTTGGGTGGCAGGGGAACTCTAAAACTGCTCACTGAAACAGCCAAAGAATCGACCACTGTATTCTCCCCTCTAGGAATGAATGAAATGTTGAAAGCCAGGAAGAGGATGTATATTATGTCCCATACTTCATTCCTATAAGATCTGAGTCTAGGATGCTTGGCATGGTAAATATTTCTGACTTGATTTACAACCATCTCGGTATCCCCAAACACAAATATTTCCTTAATCCCCATGTCTTTTGCAGCCCTCAAACCCAACACAAGATCTTCATAGTTTTCAACATTATTGGTAGCTTCGAACTCTAACTTGTAGGACAAAGGTATGGTCTCTTAAGCTAGTGAAACAAAGACCATTCCAGCACCAACACCCTCCTTAGAGAAGGCTCCATCAAAGAAAATTTTCCAAACAGAGGTTATGGAGGAGGAATCTTCATGAGAGGCAGTGGACTGCTTTTTGAGCTTTAGAGGAGGCTCAGGAGCACCGGTGAGCTGCAGTAAACTGGACCCCAGATTAGTGTCAAGGGAAAATATAGGATGGTTGGTGGGGTTTGTTTCATCACTAATGATATAGGACAACTGATCTTCTCTGTACAGTCTTCTATGCTCCCCCACAAACATAGGAATAGTGGCATATGTGAGTTCCATTTACAAGGTTCCCCCAAGTCTTTTTATCCAAGATCTTGACAATAGCATGCCAAACTTGGGGGGAACATCAACCACTACAATGTCCATGACCACACTCTTCATGGGTAATCGAAACAAAGTCATGACCAGGTCTTTGATGAATCCCATGCATTGCACCTTCCTAGAGTCAAAATAATACAATTCATGATAAGATTTTGTGATTTCTAGTCCCAGTTCCTCCATGACAGTTTTGGGCATGAGATTATGGGAAGCCCCCGAATCCATCAGACAGTTGTGCAACACCTTGTCATGTATGTTTAGTGAAGTATAGAAGGGAGGGGATGAATCATCTCTATATTCTACCATCGGACCTAAGATGACTTCTATTTTTTCATCTTGCAAATTAATTGAGTCTGTGGGATGGTATGGGGGATCAGACTGCAATTGCTTGGAGAGGATTCTTTTGAAATCTTCATGTTTGACTAGTTCAAAAAGGGGGATACAGATCCTAATTTTTTGGATTTCACGCTCAAAATTAAAAGGAAATGTGAGCCTTGACATTTCTTTTACTTCCAGAACAAGATTTTTGACCACTGGAGAGGGGGTTTGAACTTCTTTACCTTTTCCATTGTCTGTTATATCTTTAGCAGGCTTCTCTGCTCTGGTAGGATGCTCAGGAACATCAGGCATCCCAAATTTCTTCTTGGATATGAGGTTATATTTGTTTTGGCTGCTGCTAGCTTTGTCTCCCTTACTCATCTCATTCAGCTGGTTTTCCATGAGAGACTCCTTGTATGTTGATTGAGTCAAATGAGGAACAAAGGATGTATCTACAAGACAATGGATTTCAAGGTAGAGGTCTTCTCCTTCTCCTTCATCATCAACAACAAGATTATTTTGGAGAGGGGTCTGGATTTTCTGATCATCTCTATCTTTGTTACTCGGATCCCTTTGCATAATATGAGGAGCATTGTTAGGCCTCCTGAAGTTACCTCTGTTATCAACATTTTGGGCATTTTTGTACGTCTTCTTTCCCTCCAATTTCAATCTCTCTACCTCAGCAGAAAGTGACTTGACCAACTTGGTCAATTCATCTACTTGAGGATGAGAAGTAGAGGAACCAGAGGTTGAGGCTTCAACTCCCACCTTTCCTCTGTCTCTGTCATCCTTATACCTGAGTTTGTCGACTGCCAAAATATTGGATTCTACCTCCAATGCTACGTCTTGCATATGAGACAAGGAAGAAACTCTTATTTCCCTCAACAGGAGGCAAAAATCGGGATCAAAGGCACTAGCATAAGTGATTCTAGCAGAGGCTTCTGTCGGTTTAATCTCAACAGGGATTTTATAATACATTTTATTAAACCTCTTTGAGAAACCGGAAACAAATTCCCCTACCTTTTTCTTTAATTCTCCAAACTTTGTAATGTAGTACAAGAAATATTTCATATCTCCCTAATGCCTTGATAATGCATCGTCTAAGGCTTCTATCCCATCAATGGATTCAAGAGCCAAGGCTCTGAACCATTTGCTGGCCTCTCCATCAAGACTATGGAAAAAAATCCTCATCCACACATCTTCATCTGCAATGACATAGTTATCAGCATAACTATAGATGGCTGAGAGGTTCTCTTCTGCGGTTGTATCTCCCTCGCCTGTGAACTTGGGAAGTTTTTTTAGGTAACCACTGACTGGTAGAGAATTTATAGGCTGAGGTAAAATGAGAGGGGAATATTTGACAGCTATAATAACATCCATTTTGTTTTTGGGTGGATTAGCTCCTGCCATTGGAGTGTGAACATGAGGAGAAATAGGAGGGGATGGAGCTAGGACTGTAGTACTAGGAGAAAAGGGAAAAAACTGAGTGCGTGAGAGAAAATCTATAGGGTTGGGAGGAACATAGGTTTCTCCTGCATAAACTCTAACAGGAGGAGGGATAATGAAACCTGGAGTGGGAAAATCTCCTAAGGTCATGGGTCTGGGCTAGGGCACAATCTCAGGGGAGATGGGAGTGTAAAAAATTTCTCATTCCAAACTGAGGCCAGGAGAGGAGAAATCAGCTAGAAAACTCCTGAAATTTAGGGTTCTAGAAACTCCAACGAGCGATAAAATAGGTGTATGAGAAACAAATAATGGAGTTTCAGAGGAAGGATGTTGAAAATTACCAGAATCATCTAGTGCAGCAACAAAAGTACCTTCTTGAGGGGTCTTTCCTCTTCTGATAATTTTCTGTGGATCAGCTTCAGGCGTAGCTAGAGGCAGTTGTGGATGAGACCGTGTGTGTTTTCCTTTCAAAGACAGTTGAAATAATGGTGCCGATCCGGTGGAGTCGTCACAATGGAGTCACCAGGTGCATAGTTGCAATCTCAATGGTTCTGATATCTGATGCACCTTCAAAATCAAAAGATCGTTGTCATTCAATCCCGGGGAAAATTTTCAATTTTGTCCCCGACAATGGCACTAGAAATGTTAGCACTGGAAGTCACCCTTCAGATTGCAGGAAGGGCAAGCCCAATACCCATCAGATTTTTATGTCGCAAGTTTGTTTTCAAGGAGGTCAAATGGGCGCAGACCCAAAATGATATCATTTTAACATGGAAAATTGGGCTAGCATGCGCAAGCAAGTGAGGTCTTGGTTTAACTTCGACCAATAGGTTGTAGTAAAGGTGAGTAGGAGGAAGAATTTAGAGGAGAAAAATGTAGAAGTCTACTGAGGACATCAAGTCTTCTAACAACCCAAAGAGGAAATACTTAAACATAATATCTTCTTGAAGTTCAAATCTCAGAGAAACTAAAAGAAGCTATAAAAACATTATAATCAAATTTTTGGGTTTCGGGACTTTGTGCCATGGATGAGACTTTACGACAAGAACCCCGAACTCCCAATTCGTGAAACCGCAAAATTTGTCGATGTCATATCAACATCCCTCGGCTCTTCTTTATCGGACGACCCAGATCTTCCCTTCCATGAATTGGGATTTCACGACTTCTGCTGAATAGTTTTACCACATCCGAACTCCGGATTCCCACGCTCGCTTGCTTTGAGTCCATGTTAGACCACTCTGAGTGATGTGGCTTGTAACAACGAAGATTTGGAGAATTGATTGGGATTTGGTAAAACAAATGACTAGTGCCAACGGACAAGGGGATGAGCTCAAACAGAAAGGTGAACATGAAGTAGTTTTGCGGACTACAAGGGAGGGAAAACATAAGGACATGGCCAAGAAAAAAGAGGAAAATGAGGTAGGGACACAGACTTGGGTAAGTTGACACATGCCTACGGGCCTTGACAACTTCATGTGATAATAGAGAGATATCAATATCTTTTGCACAATAACTAGATTTTCAATTGATTCTTCTATTCCTCTTATAGTATTCAAAATTTTATCAAATCAAAGAAAATAAGATGTAATATCTTCATATTTCTTCATTCTCTAATGTTCAAATTTTCCTTTGTAAGTCTAAAGCTTGGCCCCTTTGAATTTATCATATCCTTCATAAAAATTCTTCAGCTTGTCCCAGATTTTCTTTGCAGAATAACAATGCATAACCTTAACAATTTATGAACCTATTAGACCACTTAGAATGAAATTTATAGCATTTGAATTGTATTGACTGATATTTTTCCCATCATTATCTGTTATGGGAGAACTTGGTGCAATTTATCCATTAAATAAAACTTTCCAAACATCAAATCCCTATTCTTGCAAAAATTCTCTTGTTCTTATGCTCCAAAAAGCATATTTTTTCCCATCTAACAATGGTGCTTCATTTTTGTTAAATTCTCCTTGCTTATTCCTAATCTACCTTCTAGTGGTTAGATTGTTCCTAAAGGAACCGACTCTGGTACCAATTGTTAGAATATTCAAGAATATTGAGAGGGGGGTGAATCAATATAGAGTTATTTCAATAGTTTTAAGCTTCAATCACAACACAAACATTAACCATTAATCATTTCATTCATCATCACATAAACTCATAGACACTGCACATAGATTTTTACAAGGAAGCCCAACTGGGAGAAAACCATGAAAATGTTTCTTAAGTAGTTTCAAGATTTTACAAGAACCAACTTGAAGGAAGCACCCACTCCCTGATTTTTCCATCACCCCTATTAGAAGGAGGCACCAATACCCTTGTAATATTTTAGATGATTATACATGATCAAATAAACCTTCAAATAATATCCCAAAATCACTTATTAAATCTGCATACAAAACTGCTCAGAACTGTACCTCAAGTCTACAAACTTGTAAGATTCGCCATGAGCTCAATTTTCCATTTCTAATTATGAAACTTGGACCTCAAATATTAGGATTTTTTATCCTTTTAATGCAACAAGTTTAATTCAATTTGGATCTAACAAGATTAAGATATAACCAGTTTATCTCAAACAATTGTTTGGGATTAGTTTTTTGATTAGTCACAAACCCTAACTTCCAACAAGTATAACTCTGTACTTGTAATGAATGAGGATATGAATATTTTACCCAATATTCTTCAATATATTCTCTAAAAATTTTCCAAGTTTCTCTTGTTTGATTATCTCTGAGAAACAATTATAGTGAAAATGGTAAGATTACTCGTTTTGAAGAAGAAAAAACCTAGTTTAAAAACCTCAACTTCCACTGGGTATAACTCCAAACCTGTAATGAGTAAAAACATATAATTCGTACCCAATATTATTCACTATCTCTTCTAAAACACCTCCAATATTCACTATCTAAATAATTCTATAAAAAAATTATATTGAAACTTCCAAGATGACCTTCAAACAAATTTGGTCACATCCACACACGAAAGGCGTAGGTCGCACTGAAAGTTATGGGGTTGAAAATTATGGCAATGAGAGGAAGTTTCAGCTTTGGTATGCAGAGGTGGATCAAATAAAGGGGGATATGGAGGGATATGCATGTTGGTGCAGATCATGGAAGCGACAGATTGAAGCTGGGTAGTAATGTCTTGTTTGAGATCTTCTTTGAGTTCCTCGATTGAGGCGATTGTGGAGGAATGCATGTTTTTTATTGATGGTGACAATATTGGCACTGAGCTGTCTCACTTCTTGTTGGGTCTTTGTGAAATTAGATTGCAAGGTATTGAAGCGAGCTTCCAAGTCTTGGCTACGGGTATGGGCCATGATGACGAGGGAACCAAAAAGGGGCGGGTGGGATCAATTTTTTTTTCTGAAAAATGATAGGTATGAATGTGATAAGGGAGAAGAGATAAATCCAATGGAATAGGTCTCAAATAATGGTGCAACAAAATAAAGACTTTTTTTTTACACTTGCAGAGTTATACTCTGGTCTGAAGAATACTGTGGCGATGAAATGCCCAGATGTTTAATCAGGAAGAAATGTGTAGTGATTTCACAACTCAAATGCAAGAGACACAGTTGTGCGGCAATAGATTTTGTCTATTTTTATTTTTTTTTCATCCCCAAGGGTTAGGTATTCAAGGGTTCTACAGACAAGGGTTTGTTCTATGCTATAGCTATCTGATATATGTGTGGGGTCCAACAATAGTACTCAGACCAATATCTTAGGGCACCAACTAAGGAGGCTAGATCATACCCTTAGCCGTACTACCCGACTACCCAGGTACTAGAGAGTATCTTCCTGAGTGTTGCTCTCGGTGGCACTATAGTAGTCAGGTGGCTGATCAGTTTATCTAAAGAGGGCTTCAGGAAATCTAGGTTGATCTGTATACATGTGTTTTCTGATACGCTACCACTCAAAGGGGTACCAACAGGGGTTACAAGGGTGACCAACATATGTGCGCTTAAGTACCACTTGTATTTCCTGCATGTATGAATCACTCAACCACGCGTTTATGCACGTAACGAGAGATGTTTATAGCTTAAAGATGCTAGAATACGTCTCTACCCTAAAAAAAATTAATGCACAAATTTCTGCTGAGGAAAGTGCTCTGATACCACTTGTAATATTCCAGATATAAAAAGTATGCAAAACATAAATAAAATGCTAGCAATGGCATATAAACAACAATATAACCAGAACAACACCACAATAATACTGAAAAGATATCAGAATAACACCAGAAAGAGAACTTTGATTCTGAGAGAAATGTTCACTTGCCTCTTTGAGGGGGCAACCTCTAGTTGAGTAGAGCTCTATTACAATAATATCCAAGACAACCATTCTCATACCCTCGACTCCTATTTATACTAAACATGTCTATCAAAAGAACCATCTAGAGGAAGATCCTTATAGAAGAGAAATCTTCTATTAGGTATTCTTACATTTGACTTATTCTTCCTTAATGCCAGGCATTATTAATATGGACCTTTATTACATCAGAATATATTATTCTACCTGTTGGAAGATTGGTTGTTGTCATTGATGTCAACCCTAGTCATGGGTTTTGGACCGCAAGATTGATGAAGGTATTTGGACATGAAGGAAAATGCACATGTAGATACAACACCCATGGATGGATAGTATACATCATGTTGTTTCTGATGGTATGTGGCACGTCACATGGATCCTCATGATTGAGGAGAAATGAATTTTTGAAGATGACAATGTGAATTGTACATGTAGGCCCTGAAGATAATTAAAGAAAAGAATTACAAAATAAGAAAGTGTCAGGTTGGCCCTAATGTTAAAAGGAAGTGACATAAATGGTATAAATAAACATCATTATACATTCATTTGATAGAAGTCAATTTTCAGAGGGAATAAGAAGTAAAAGAAGGCCATATTTCAAGGGAGGATGAAGTCTTTTGGTGATGTGATCTAAGGTATGTTATTTTCAGGTCATCTTACCATTTTTTCTATAACTATTTTTCTAGAACGATTCAAATGGTCAAATTTCTATGGTATTGAGAAGACATATCAAGGTACCTCTGGTAAAAAATTCAGCTCTTGATTCGCTATAATTATGGAGATAAACTCCATGGAAGATAGGGTTTGTGACCAGTCCTGAAGCTAGTCAATAAACAGGTGTTTTGGGTAAAAAAATCATAACTTTTTCATAAGGAATCCAAATGAAGTGGGACCACTTCCATTGGAACGATTACGAACTGTATTTTTGTGTGTGCGAGTTTTAGAATCAGATGTTAAATATTGTGTTGGCATGTTTTACAGGCATCGTATGCTTGTCATTGATGGAAAGTATAGCAACGATGATGGCTTAAGTACAACAACGATGATAAGCAGCGCAGTGATAATCGGGGAAGAGAAGAAACCATGATCATTGGATCAACAATTCATAATTACCGATGGTTGTCAGATCTCAATGTAGACAAGAGGAGCACGCAGATATGGAGGATAGATATCAAGCGTTAGATCTGAGCGCAGGGTCCGACCACCGTTGGATCCAGGAGAGCCTGCACGTTCTTTAAAGTGCTAGGAGAAGCGGGCTTACAAAATCCTGAAAGTAGGAGGACCGTCCATATTCGAGTAGGACACGTGGGGAAAGATCGTCATTTCGTTGACTGAAGAGTCAAAGGAACAGGGTTCCCTAACTTGTTGAATTCATGAAATGCGAAACCCCGAAGTAAACTCCATTTCGGAGTTTCGGAGATCAAGAGTTGGAGATGTCAAAGAATATTAACCACAGGAATTCCGAAATCATGATATGCGAAATCGTGACTTAATCTAAGTTGTTAGATCAAGGTTTGATCTGGATGATTGATCCCATTCCATTCTGGAGTTTCGTGGATCGAGAGTTGGAGATGTCAAAGAGTATTAACCACAGGAATCCTGAAATCGTGATATTCAAAATCATGACTTAATCACAGCCATTAGATCAAGATGTGATCTGGACCTTTGATCCGACTCCATTTTGGAGTTTCGTGGATCAGGAATTTAAAGTGACAAGAACATTGAACATCAAGAATGTCGAAATCGCGAAATACGAAATCGTGAAATGATCTTAGCCGTCAGATCAAGTGTTGATCGGGACCGTTGATCCCACGCCATTTCGGGGTTTCAGGGATCATGACTTGGAGAGTCGAGATGCCTCATCTCCAGATTCACGAAATGCAAAATTGTAAAAGCACCTTATGCATAAGGCTGTGGCCACATCCCTTGGTCACATCAACAAGAGATGGAGGAAGAGCTAGAGAAACCAAACTCCTTTTTGGGGATCGCGACTGGGAATGTTGAGACGCATGGTCACATGAATGCCGAATTGCCGAATGCCAAAATGCCAAAATGAATGCAAGATCCCATGGAATCAATCCAATGGTGCAGGTGAATTTGAACAAGATCGGAGGGCTATTGTAGCACGACATAGTGTAACTTCCAGAAACCATTGATGGTTTCTGCCAGAGGACTCGAAGACACTTCGGGATGATTTACAGAGGAGGTGGAGAGTCTCTGGGAATATTCAAGAGGGATGAAGATGTTTGTGGAGGTGATTGATAGATGGATGAGCATTGAGGCATGCAACTAGAAAAGAGAAGGTGAGCTCGACTGTCACAGAGAAGACGAAGAGTCTCAAACTGCCAGAGAGGCTGAGAAATCTAGACAGAACACCCAGTGATGTTGAACGCGTGGAGAAAACCACCAAAGAAGTTGAAGAGTCACGATGATGATGAGGGAAAGTACTCAAGATGTGGAGGAGATTTGTGGGGTGTGAGCATGTAGAGGCATGGCAAAGATTGCATGCACAAGGAGAACAGGGACGATAAGAAGGTGGAACAAAGAAGAGATTAGGGTGGTTGTCATTGTGTAGGAGAATTCAGGTTTTGTTATAACCCTAAACTGCACTATCTCTGCTTACCTGGCATCAGGCCTACTCATGCCTCTTCCTAGCCAAAGCCATGCTGAACAGTTCCTCAAAAACCACTTAAAACAAAGTAACCCGCGCCCTAACTTCTCACTGGGCGCGGGCATCCGCTTGCTGTCCTTATACTGAACGCGGGCATCCGCGGGCTAACCCAAAACAGCCCGCGGGTACCTAACAAAGAAAAAAATCAGGAAAGTTTCCGCCGGGACACGAGGCTTTTTGTCAGTTAACTGGAACTCCAAGCCATGCATGGCCGAGAGTTCGCCAAAAACCCTAGCTCCTTCTAGCCTATAAAAGGAGGGGTAGGGGTACTATTCAAGGGAGGAAAATGATAGCAAAGAAACTCTGCCAAATTGCCAAGCCAGTTTTGTCCCAACCCTTTAGCCTTGCCTCAAGCTTTAGGAGAAATTCATGCAGCAGTCGTTGAAGGACAAAAAAGAAGAGGAAGAGCCCAGGATCAGGATCGTGGAACGGTGATCGGCCTCAGAAATCATTGTAAGTTGGTTCATATTGAAGTTAATGAAAAAGATACTTTTCCCGTCCCGCATACATGAGTCTCATCTTT
>ML785621.1:252396-284361 GCA_009831015.1 Picea engelmannii | reverse complement strand
AAATGATCAATTTTGACTCAAGATTCACTTCTCCTTCTTCTTCATAGTCTCCTTCATTATTTTCATAAGTGTCATCTTGAGTCTCTAACACCATGAAGAGTACTCTTCTAGAGTCACTGTCGCTAGCATCATCTTCATCGACTGAGGATCTATCATCTTTCGAATAAAGGATTTTATTTTAAAAAATATTCCTTTATTTATTTCCTTATGTCTTTTTTGATATTTCTTTTCTTTCTCAGGAAATTCTTCTTCATCACTATATGAACCCCTTACATAAGGACATTTGGTATAAAAATGTCCAACATTACCAGAATTAAATCATTTGAAAGGAATCTTACCTTTGTACTTACTGGTTCCTCTTTTTATCTTTCTCACAAATTTGGCTTCTTATTCATTATCTGAATCATCACTATTGATGGAGTAGGGCTTTGACCTTAGCTTGTTGTTTCTTGTCTTCTTGGAGGCTTTAAAAGTTTCTTTCATTCTCAATTTATTTTCTTGTTATGTTCTCATTTCATATGTTATAAGTATTCCATGTAATTCATCCATGCTCAACATAGCCAGATCTTGTATTTCTTCTAGAGATGATATTTTAGGGTCCAATCTCATTGGGAGAGTGTTAGCACCGAAATTCGTCCTTCAAATTGCAGGAAGGGCAAGCCCGATACCCATCGGAGTTTTATGTCACGAGTTGGTTTTCAAGGAGTTCAAATGGGCACAGACTTGAAATGATATTGTTTTAACTCAGAACACTGGTCTAACATGCGCAATAAGGTGAGGGCTTGGTTTAACTTCGGCCAGTAGGTTGTAGTAAAGGTGAGTAGGAGGAAGAATTTAGAGGAGAAAAATATAGAGGTCTGCTGAGGACATCAGGTCTTCTAACAGCCCAAAGAGGAAAGACTTAAACATAAGATCTTCTTGAAGTTAAAATCTGAGAGAAACTGAAAGAAGCTATAATAACATTATAATCAAACATACATCATAACATAGTCACAAAAATCCATGTGAATCAGTCATCATGAATCCTCTCAGTAAAAGAGGAAAATAAGATGGAGTACGAAGGCTGACTTTCATTAAACAAGAAATACATAACCAGAGAACCATAGAATTCATTAAAACTTTACAAATACGGGAGCATAGCTCAACCATCAACCCTAACAAAATATCAAAATTGAGTATATATGCTCAGAACTTCTAATGTCCACCAGGGACATGACCAAACCAATGCATTCAAATATTTGCGTCTCCTCTTTATTTTGTCAGACTACACTTGTCTTCCTCTGTCAGGTGTGAAATTAAAACAGTATGGGCTTTGTAGGAAAACCCATTTATAGAGGAATTATGGGCTATCAACTAGCTTCCACAACCATCCTTTCATGCTTTCCATTTATGCGATGAAACGAGGTCTCAACCACCATCGCTTAGTTTCATTAAATGCCTTCATTGGGATCGAGATGAGTCTTAACATCCATGAATTCTCTAGGTGGTGCCCATGACTTTGTTGAATTAATATCGATGCCTCGAGCCCTGCTGCTCTCCTTCTGCAATCAATATAGGTACCTTCGGCCCTTTGGAACAACCCTTTTCCATTAGCCCGATCTTGCATGTAACCTTAGGCCGTGACCTAAATCCTACACCTAAAGGTGATTTTGATACTTTTCCTTTAGGAGTCTTTACTCCTCTTTTCCCTCAACCTCGTGATACCTGAAATCATGAAATGACTTTCGATATCGGTGGCTAGGCTTACTTTAAAAAGGAATGGCCACGATTATTTCCCTGTAAACACAAAACGCCACCTAAGCGATGAGAGCTAGCCCCTCTTTCCATGTGATCGGATGCTGAGACCATGAGCTTGATTCCAGGGAGGTTTGTGATTTCACATTTCGGTGGTCTTGCCGTGCTACACTCCCGAAACTACCGACTCACAAAACCATGAAATTACTTGATCTTGTGCCACATGTCTTTTAGGTTTGGATGGATGAGATTGGTCCATCGACTTTTTGGGTTTCAGGACTTTGGGCCATGGATGAAACTTTACGACAAGAACCCCAAACTCCCGATTCGTGAAACCATGAAATTTGTCGATGTTAGATCAACGACCCTCAACTCTTCTTGATCGGATGACCCAGATCTTCCCTTCTGCGAATCGAAATTTCATGACTTATCTTGAAAAGTTCTACCACATCTGAACTCCTGATTCCCGTGCTCTCTTGCTTTGATTCCATGTTAGACCGCTCCGAGCACTGTGGCCTGTAACAATGAAGATTTGGATAACTGAGTAGGATTTGGGAAAATAAATGACTAGTTCCAACATCCAAGGGGATGAGCTCAAACAAAAAGGTGGACAAGAAGAAATTTTGCAGACTACAAGGGAGGGAAAACATGAGGACATGGCCAACAAAAAAGAGAAAAATGAGGCAAGGACACAAACTTGGGTAATTTGACACACGCCTACGGGCCTTGACAACTTCATGTGATAACATTTGGCTCCACAGGGGATGACATGCTCCCTTTGAGATGCCAAGAACAAGTAGTTTCAGTGCCTTAGCTGTTGGGCTATGGATTCTATTAGTCATAGAAAGATAAAAATAAAAACAAAAAACAAAACAAGGACGATATTTACAATGGTAGGACATCGGTTGTAGATTTTAAATAAAAAAACTTTTTTAGGAAATGACCATTTACAGGGCCACCGCAAACTTCATCACCCTCTAGATTCTGTAACCTATAAGTATTGTTCGGAAATGCTTCAGAAATATTGAAAGGGTCGATCCATAAGGCTTCAAATTTGGTATGCTTGCCTCTGTCCTGCTTCGGTGCATCCCATTTTAAGACTAGAACTCCCAGCCATAGATCTCCTTTTCGCACCTTCTTGTCAAAATCCTTCTTGATTTTTTGTTGATGCTCATGTGCTCTTTCCAGGAGCTGCTCTTTTTCCTGCTACACTTCAACCAACTGCTGGATTCTTCTCATCATATCATTGGGCTCACCCTGGTAATCTTGAAATAATTTTTCCACGGGAAAGGCCAACTGAGAGGGAAAAACTACTCTGGTTACATAAACCAGCTAGAATGGAGAGACACCAAGAGATCTTTTCATTGTCACTCTATTGGCCCACAGAGAAAACTTGAGCTTTGAATCCCATAATTTTTTTTTATCCTCTAATAGTCTCTTAATGATTTTGATCAGGCTCTTGTTAGAGGACTTTGCCAGTCCATTGCCCTAGGGGTAGTATGGGGTAGAGTGAATCAAATTAATTTTGATTTGCTCATAGAAGTAGATCAACGGTTCAACTTTGAAAGAAGTGGCATTATCTGTGACAATTCTACTCGGGCAGCCAAATCTTGCTATGATATACTCCAGGAAACTGATGATTACCTTGTGGAAAGTGCTCCTTGTGGGGATATCTTCTATCCACTTGGTAAAATAATCTATGGTAGTCAGGATCCATCTATGCTTACCACTAGATGTAGGATGAATCTCCCCAATGAAGTCTAGGCCCCACTGCTAGAAGGGCCCTGAAGAAACCACAAGTTTCAATGGAAGGGGCTTTAGTTTCTTGTTGGAACAGGGGTAGACCCAGGGTTCATCTCTAACAACTCACCAACAAGCCCTAACTACTGGCCCCTTTAGCAACACTTGTGAAGCAGATGTAGTCTCACCCAAAGTAGCTTTAGGGGGTTGCAGGACACAGGTGTCTACAACCAGAGGAAATGAAAAGTGGATTCAAGCAACAACACATAGCCACCTAGTTATTCTTAATCTTCCTTAAACCTACTGCGCAATTTATATTTCAGATCTAACACAATATCAAATTAGCAACATATCAAATGAAAGAGAACACAACATCAATCACACATCACAAAATATATACGTGGTTCACCCTCTCTCTAGGGATACGTCTAGAGAAATGTGCTTTATCATATATTAAGATGGAAGCATACAGTTCTTATCTATGCTCTTGGCTAGTAGATCTTCTCTTCTTCTCTCTATTTCTCCCTTTCTCCCTTTCCTGTGCACCGAGCTGAAGATATTACAATACAAACTATTCTCACAATACAATAACTCTCTCTCAATAGAAATCTCTTCTCATCGCATAATCCCTTCTATCTCTCTAACTCTCTCCTCTCAAGTCCTCTTGACATTTATTTATACATTACAATCTCTCACCTACAGCCTTAGGCCGAAACCTAGGTGTCCAAAACCTTAAATGATAAATCCCTAAGTCAACTTGACCCGCTCTTTCAGGGCTTCACCAACCTATCTTTCCTTATTTCTTGTGTTGTGATCCAAAGAATTTGTTGACATATTCTTTCACTTGCTGAGTTTTCCATGATCCATCTTCCTTTTTGATCTGTCATCCTCGGTATTTTAGTCCAACGACTTGATTTCTCATGCTTTTCCCTGTCTTTTCTTCTCTTTTGATCACTTTGACCCCATATCAGTCACTGTATCTTCCACGCAGTTCTCATTTTTCCTTTTATCCCTTAATCTTCACTTGATTCCATAACCAAGGGCCAACAGGCCCCCAACACTCACCTATGACTCATCTCGAGGCACTTCAGGTCTGAATTTTCTGATTCATTTCGATTTCAGACTGCTCAAGGTAGCCTGTGCTTTCTGATATGTCCCTCCCTTCTATGTGCAGATTGTCTTTTATGTGTCTGGTACCCAGTTTCAACTGCACCTAGTACCTAGAACCTTTTCCTTATTCTTTTACTGAGATCTGTGAGGCAGCTGATTGTCATGATACAATTTCAATTGGATTTTGTTCACCAAACCTTCCTTCCATTCTCCATTCAGAGTCTTCAACTGTGCAACTCCTCCTTCTGTAACATAGGAAACCTCATATGGCCCAAGCCAATGCGTCCTGAAATTCCCTGGATGCTTCATGAACTTACTATCATATATCAATACCAGATCTCCTTGCTTGAAGGCTTTCTTCTTGATGTGTCCGTCATGGTAGGAATTTTCTCTTTCTTTCTGAACCTGTCTTCTTCCAGTTCGACCAACTACACAAGCCTCTCTTGCACAATGCCAGTGTCATCCATATCTATAAAGGCTGCAATTCTCATAATAGGAACCAAATATTCCATGTGTAGAACTGCGTCTAGACCATGGACCAATTTAAAGGGGGACTATATGGTCAATTTATTGAAAGTGTTTCTATAGGCCCATAATACTGTTGGTACTCTCAAATCCCAGTCATCCCTGCTCACGATGCATATCTTCGTCAGCACTATCCCCAAGATCTTATTGAATGCTTCAACTGTCCCATTTTCTTGTGGATGATAGGGCGTGCTCTTATGATGGTGAACTTCAAATTTCTGAGTCAAGGCTTCAATAGTCTTATTGATAAAATGTGTGCCTTGATCACTCATAAGATTTTTTGGGCATCCAAACGTAGTTATGATATCATCAAATATGAAGCGCACAACTGTAGTTGCACTACATTCCTTAACTGCTCTTGATTCTGCCCATCTGGTCAAATACTCAGTCGCAGTGATTATGTATCTAGCTCCTATGTGCCTTCTTGGTGGGTTGATAGGTCCCATTTAGTCGATGGCCCATTTCTCAAATGCCTGTAGGGTCAGCTGAGGAACTGAAGGCATATCATCTCTTCTGGATGGTTTCCCAACTCTTTGGCATACATCATAAGCTTTATAGTATTGCTTAACATCTTTGTGTAGAGTAGGCCACCAAAGGCCAGCCCTAATAATCTTCTGCGTTGTTGCTTTCCCTATGTAGTGTCCTCCTGCGATGCCTTCATGTGCTTATGTGAGGATCAATGGTCTCTCTGCTTCCATAACATACCTCCTTAATATCTCATCAGGTCCCATATTCTATAGCTATCCAACTATAAGTGAAAAATCTGTAGCACACACTACCAACTATTTCTTCTGAATAATTGTATAGTCATTAGGTGCCATTCCTGTTGTCATAAACTATACTATCTCCGTGAAGTGATCATCAAACTTCCTGATGACCAACAACTATGCATCTGGCATCGTATCCTCCAAAATAGTAGGCTCTTCTCCATGTTCCAACCTCGATAAGTAGTCAGGACCTTTGTTCATTCTTCCTAGCTTAACCACGATCTTGAAATCATATTCCTGAAATAGCAGAAGCCATATGCATATTCTTCCTCGCAACACTGGATTTTTGACTAGGTATTTCAACGTAGAATGATCAGTAAACATTTTAAAGTGTCCTCCCAACAAGTAGTGGTGAAACTTATGCAATGCATACACCATGGCTAGTCCTTCTCGCTCATTGGTGGTGTAATTAATCTCAGCTGTTGATAGCTTCCTGCTAGAAAAAGCTAACAGGTAGTCAATGTCTCTATCTCCCAGTTGTGCTAGCACTTCTCCTAATGCGATAGAATATGCATCGAAATGCACATGAAATTCCTTACTCCAATATGGGAAAACAAGAATTGGCACAATAACCATTTTCTGTTTCAGTGTGTCGAAGCTCTGCTGACATTCTTTTGTCCAATGAAAGTGACAGTCTTTCTTTAAAAGATTCTCCATGGGTGTTGTGATCTATGCATAGCCCTTAATGAACTTCCTGTAGTATCCAATATGTCACAGTGTAGTGCACAACTGTTTGACTGAAGTAGGAGGGGGTAAATCAACTATAATGGCAATCTTAGATGGATATACCAACAATCCCTGCTTACACACAATATGGCCCAGCAGCACTCCAAAGGGTGAAAAGAAGATGAAATTATTTAGGTTCAAGGAAAACTAACACTGCCTGCACTTATCCAACATTAGTCTTAAGCATTCAATATGATTTTGCAACAAACTAAAAACAACGCAATCATCAAAATAGGCTTCTATAAATTTATGTAAAAAATCCTTAAACACTTCAACCACCACCCTAGAGAACATGGTTGGTGCATTCTTCAATCCAAATGGCATCACTGTATACTGGTAGGATCCCCATTTTGTTGAAAATTTGGTCTTATGGCAATATTCCTTGGCAATCCGGATCTGATGGTATCCTGAAAATCCATCTGTAAAAGAATATACCTCCTATCCTCCTACATCTCTTTGGCCTTCTATTTCTGCAATGTTCACATTTCTAGGATCATCGTCTTCAACAACATTGATATTGTAACAGCCTTGCAACTATTGAAGAGGCACAATCCATTCATCCTCTTCTTGATCCAAAGGGAGGCTAGGTGCTTCCTCAAACACTTTCTGTCTTACAACCTGTAATTCTTGATCCACTGTAGGATATTGGCTTTCAAACAAAAAGGTATTTACAAAGTTTTGGGTCATACCTTCCCAATCTGAAGTGATGAGGCACAGTTCTTCTTGAAGATACCAATTGATAGGGGTTGTGTCCAACGTGTTTATGAATTTGTGTACCCACTTCTCTTGAGGAATGTTGCTCCAGGCTTCCTCACAACTTCACACATGGTCCTTTGGACAACTTTGACCTATGTACCTAACTTCGCAACCTTCTACTTGTTCTAAAAATAGCGCTGTCATCAAAGTGCAACATTGTACCTGGTCTGTAATATTGTTTTTGTGTGTCCCACTCCATCTTCTTGGAGTTGATTTCAAGGCCTCATTCATTTCCAAAAATCTTTGTTGTGTTGGTACATTTTCTTCAAAGTTCACTAAGAATGCTTCTAAGTGATTCAGACCATCAAAGGTGGGCAAGTTACTTACTGTTATGCCAATCCAACGAAGTTATCTAGTTAATGTAGCACATCTCCTTGTAGATGCTTCATACATTTCGTTCTGCCAGTTCTCTAGTGCTTCTTCTGAATCCGATGAGCATGCACTGTCACTTCACCAGATCAAATCCCCATCTGCTGTAGGATTAATGTAATCCTACTGTCTGGATGTTAATTTGTATGTTTTTTCTAGTTCATATGTGGGGTCTTCTTCTTTGATGGGCTCGGTGTATCTATGACCTTCATCAATATCCAAAGGTGAAATGACCCTAAGGCCATCGCCTTCAAACATCATTCTTCTTTTATTTGACAGTAGAATTATTGAAATCCCAATAAATTCCTAACACTTCAGGGTAAGGACCACTATCATCGACTATCTCAATTACCTCGAAGTCCAAAAGTGTTCTGACCCCATCAATGTCTATAGGGACATGTTCTAGTGTTCCGAAGGGGCTCACAGCTTCTTGATTGGCCATCCCAAGCCTAATGGAAGAATAGATCAACTTAGGTTTTCCCATAAGTGCCCAGGTCTGCTTCGTCATGACATTGACCTCTGACCCTAAGTCAAGGACCACATAGTCTATATCATATTCTATGATTTGAGCATTCAAGTGTAGTTCCTTATTTGTCCTTCTCTTTTTAGATATTTGGTGTACTTCTCTACTTAGCAAGGGATCTACCTTCCCTAGCTCGTACTGTCTAAGCAAGTTTTATAACTCTTGTACAACACTCTCATACTTTATCAAATTAAGGCAAGTACATAAAAATTCCATAATCTTACTTACCTCTTTTCTTTCTCTTGGAAAAGCAGACTAATCAAAGGCCAGGGGCATTCCACATTCGCTTACTTCTGGTTGAACCTTTGATGAAGAAGCCTGATCTCTTCCGAATTCTTTTCTTGCTTCCTGAAATGTCTATTTCTCTTTCTTTGGATCAAATTCTTGTGTCTTCTCTATAGATTTTATGACTCCTGATTGTTCTGTAGTCTTTCCTTGGATCACTCTATCTTCTCCTATAACATCACCTCCTCTAGTGATAACAATGACTTTGGGATCTTCCCCATGAGTTTTTTCTTTGATTAGTTGTATTTGTTGGTTTCCTCCTCGTTTTTCCAGAAGCTTGGCTAACAACGCATGAAAATATTCTATGATATGTTCAAATGAGTTGCAGTAACTACAAGTGGTACAAGGGTTCTAGTAGTCCCTTCCTAAATGTCCTATTTGTGCATGGTTATAACATATGATATATCCTCGACCTCGACCCATACCTCCTCCTCTTCCTCTTCCTTGGAATCCACCATGAGGGTTGAAGTTTCCTCTCCTAGGGGAATTGTACTGCACAATGCTTCCTTCTTGTTCTACTTTACCTTGAATCTTGTATATGTCTCTCGACCTTTCATGCATGAGGTCATAGGCCCTACAATCCCTATAATCATGTCCTATCGACTTACATAACCTACAATATAGATTTGTGGGTGTCTGGACATATTTTTGTAGATAGTAATATTCACCATGGTGATGTTGATTTCTACATACCTCACACCAAGGTAGGGTAACTTGCTTCAAAGGGATTGGAGCTAAAGAGGCCAAGTATTCATGAAATAGGGGACAATGCTCCTTTTCATGGCATTTTTATTTGCATCTAATACACCATATATCTTCTCTTTTATCTTTTCCCTTGTCTTTCTTCATATCTTCAACTTGCACTAATAAGCTAGTTCGCTGATGTTACACATTATTTTCGTCATCCTTATGACCGTTAATGATGTAAACCTATCTGTTGCCTTCGGAGAGGTCAGTGGCTTGAATTCCTGAAGAAAGAAGAGAGAAGAACTTTTCTTGAGAAAATAAATTTCTTTTTCCCTTGTAAAAACCATGTGAAAAAGGAAGTTCACAGGTTGCTATATAGGCAGGGTGCGAGAATGCCTGATTCTTGCAGGTTGCACCATAGCTAGGTTGCGAGAGGTTCACAGGTTGCGTTCTTTTGCAGAAGAATCATTGTATGAGCGTTGTAACGGAGATAGGATGGCGATGGCGAGAGGAAGCGACATTTAAACGGTATGTCACCCATCCCTCTTTGGTTACTAAATTCAATATTTAAAACTTAAGGAAAGCGTCATGTTCTGGTGTGTTTTGTTCTAGATCTAGGTGGATCTAGGGAGATTAGTTAGTGTCTGCACCTACCGATTTGTCCGATAACAAAATTGGTGACTCCACTGGGGAACAGATTGTTTCCTAGTTAGTCTAGTTTCCCTTGCTTTGATTGCTTGTTTTCTGGTCTCTGAGTCTGTGGGAGACCCATCCAGACTCCCTGGATCTGAAAGTTCACTCAAATCTAGTCCTTTTTTCAAAAAATTTCTTGTTTACAGTCATTCTCACACTGTACCCTTTGTTGGCCCGCGAGAAACACCTGAGTTCGCACCTTGGTGTTAAGTCCAATGCGAACCCCTCGCAGTCAACCTTTGTTCAGCCTGCGAGAATCTTTGGTTCTCGCACTATAATACATTGCCATCCTGCGAACTTGTTTGTAAATTTTTTTGGATTGGGTCTTGTCATTTTTTGATGCCCAGTTTTGCTTTGAACAACTGGATTGAACTTTTGGAGCCTATATTGATCTGTTTACAGTCTTCTTGACCTTCTTTGAGTTGCTTTTAGCCACTTTTTCTTTGTTTGATTTTGAAGGATTAGTCTCTTTCTTTGAGTGTCTTTCAATTACAAAGCATGTGTTTTCTTTAGAATTGTTTAGGGAAAGATGAGATTTGTTCTGAATAGTTCGCTTTAAAAAAAAACTTTTAGTTTGGGTTTCTTTGTTTTAAGAAAGTTCATTATTGCTTTTAGTGGAATTTTTGAAACAAAAAGATTTAATTTCTTGCTTTATATTAGATTGGGTGCATCCTTGCATTTGAAGTAACAAAATTGCATGATTCTTGGCATTTTTTGATCTTAAATTATGAAAAAATTTCCCCCTCATGGCCAGGGTGGGCCATGAATCGTGCATTGGTGTTCAGTACCTTTTTCTCATTTCTTGAGAATCTTGATATTGATGAGTTTAATATATTTTGGGATGTTGTGCATATGGGAATGATAAATGTTTTCTCCTTCTCGTAGCATAGCTTTCATCGAAATGAAAAGATTGCATCTTCATATATTTGCATAACTTTCAGTTCGGTCGAAACACCATATTGTCCATGACATTTTCCTTTTGAGTAACAACAACCATAAAATAAAGTGCTTATAAAAATTGATTAGACATTTTTATATTTTCTGGTAGCAAACCTACATTAGATTAGTTGTAGGTCTTTGGAATAGGTGTGAAAGATAACTTTCCAAAGCTGCAAACAAACATAGTATCTTGTGATAGGGAGAGTTAAATCCACTTACTTCATTTTGTCTAGGGAATCCCTTCTCACACAAGGGTCAATCACGAGGTCGCATTGAGACTAGTAGAGTTACTCACCCTACTTTGTTGGTCTTGGTGTAGAGATTACGTGTATTATGGGGGTCGATTGAGAGGTATATCCACAATGGTGAGTGGAAGCCTTTCAAGTTGATTTTGGGCTAGATACCCTGCCCTTGCGCGTGGATCGGACTATCGAATATTTCCCCAGGCATCACTATAGTGATTGGTAACCTTAGTGACCTATCTCTTTAGGGTCTTTACACAAGGTGACTGTGGAGGGGCAAGTCTTCACGGTACCTGGAATCGACGTTGGCCAAACTCACTCGGGCTCCTTGGAGGGTATACCCACGATTATGTGTGGGAGCTTGCACCAGGGTGTAAGTCCGTTAAGTAGGTCGTCAACATAACCTTTCCACCTGCTCTATCTCAGCCCCTTCTTACATTGTTCTCACAACGTTGGATTTCATCACCAACTAGTGCGTTCATTGTGAGAAGGTTTTGCTTGCTTGCTTGCTTACTATATTTTTAGCGTGTGCTGTTTGTTTTCCTTAGAGGAATCTAGATTGGATTTTTGTTTTTTAATGGCGTCAGTTCCCGGAATGACCAATGAAGGAACCCCTGCTCCAGGGGAACCTTTTATTTTTCCTTCTTATTGGAACATTGGTCCTCCTCACATCACTACTTTGAGCCTTCTAGGTCTCACAATTGGATTACCAGTATGGTTGTTTTCTACTCAGGTAATCCCGAATGCAGTTAGTGCTTTAGTCACAAGAACTTCCCACCAAGAGCATCAAACTCATGTTGATCCTTCACCTTCTTCACCAGTAAGGTCTTCTTCGCCTTCTTCGCTCGCAATGTCACCTTCTGTTTCATCTTCTTCGTCGAGTGAAAGTTCTGAATCTAGTAACCCGGTGAATAAGAAGAAGAAGAAAAGAAATATTAAGAAGAATAAAGATAAACAAGGGTCAAAACCTCCAACCACTATCAAACATGTTGGAAAACAACTAGTTACTGTTTGTCGTGCTAGGAGTGTTGATGATGTCAAGATCACCCAAACAACCCGTAAGCCCAAGTACCCTTGCAGGATTTGTAAGGGTAGCCATCTTCTTAAGGAATTACCTAGTCTATCCAATGTTATAGAAGCATGGTATACACATCCTCTCCAACCCACATCATTAGCCTCTGAACAACATGCTGAAAAGCCCCTGTCAACCAGCCATGATATGGTTGGGAAGAAGAAAAGTAGAGTCAAGTTCTCGTGTATTTTATGCAAAAGGAGTCATCTCACTCGCCTTTGTCCTCATATGGACGAAGCCTCGAAATTACTTTAAGACATGACTGTTTCATAGCCTCAACTTCCAGCTTCTTATCGCAAGCTTTCTCTCAACCCACCTATAGTTGATGGAATGATCAATCTGGTTCCCCTGTCGGTCAGTCCAGTTGATCAAGTGGTCAATATGGTCACGTCTTTGGATGAACCAGTAGACCAAGTGGTTTATCCGATCCCATCCTCGGTCAACCCCACTCTCCCGTTAGAGAGTGAAACCCAAGCGGTCGATCCGTTTCCACCTGTCGACCCCATTCCCCCCCTGGAGAATAAAACCCAAGTGGTCGATCTGATCTCTCCAATGGTCGATCCTACTCTCCCGCTAGAGAGTAAACCTGATACTGCCCATGCTTTTCTCATTGATACAGAATCTACCATGCCGGGGGATATTCCTCCTTCTCCCGTGGAACCCCCTCCAAGTAATGAGGCCATCTGTTTTGATTGGGTTGTGCTAACTGGACCTTGTCTTCCCTCTTACATTCCTTTCTAGATTACAGTACAGGTTTGTGGTCGAGACGTTCCTCTGACACTGATAGATGAAGGTTCTTCTGTTAGTATTTTGTCCTCTTTTGCTTGGCAAGCTTTGGGTTGTCCTCCACTTGTGCTGGTTACACAGAATTTGTTATCTTTTAACAAAAGAACTAGTCAACCTTTAGGGACCCTTCCTGAATTTCTTGTAACTTTGGGAGGGAAAACTATCTTTATTGACATCATGGTAGTCCAAGACCCCTTGGATTTTTCTTTACTCCTTGGGAGGGATTATGTCTATGCAATGAAAGCTATTGTGTCTACTCTTTTTCGTGTGATATCTTTCCCTCACAATGGACGAGTTGTGACTATTGATGAACTTTCATTCGTTGATCCTGCCTGGATTGCCTCCATAAATGGTTTTTATATGCAGATGGTATCGCCCCCGCCACAGGTCAATTATGTGGCATTGTCGCCCATGGCTTCAACTTCTGATGACTTAGATCCAGTATTTGACATGGTGATCTCTTCGATAGGGTTGTTAGAGCTTGATCTCTTTACTCTTGTCGTGGCCCTTGACATGGTGTCCTTCCAGAGTGTGTTTCTTCCTTCCAATGAAGACCTCTTGGAAGCCATGACCGAGTTTTGTCCCTTGACATGGTTCCATTCCGGAGCATTGTCCTCTTGGAATCCATGATCAAGAAGCCACTTCCGAGGATAGTTTTTGCGTCTCTGAGGAAACCTCATTAAAAAATGAAACGAAGGTCTTTGAGCATGGTTTTTTGATTTCAAACTCGGTAAAAAATGAAACCTCTGAGGATAGTTTTTGCGTCTCTAAGGCAATTGCGTTAAAAAATGAAACAAAGGTCTTTGAGAATGGTTTTTTGATTTCAATCTCCTTAGAAAATGAAACCACTTTGAGGATAGTTTTTGCGTCTCTGTAGAAACCTTGTTAAAAAATGAAACAGAGGTTACGAGCATAGTTCTTGTTTCTGTGTCAAGCTCGTTAAAAAATGAAATAGTTTTCCCCCTCTCTATTTGAGTCAAGTCCTTCAACTAGTATTTGAAGATTCATTTCCTCCGCTTTTGTTATTGGATGAAACGAAGCTTGGGGGGATAAGTACCAACCATGCGTTGGGAAATCCAAACATAGTTTTCTATGGTTTAATCTTGTGTAAAAATGAAACCACTTGCCTCAAGCATAGTTTCCTCTGGTTCAAGCTTGTGTGAAAATGAAACCAGGTTCAAGCATAGTTTTGTTTAGTTTTTAAGCTTGTGTAAAAAGTAAAATCTATCCCAAGCATAGTTTTGTTTAGTTTTTAATCTTGTGTAAAAATTAAAATCTATTCCAATCATAGTTTGGTTTTTCTTTAAAGCTTGCATAAAAATGAAAACAATCCCGAGTTTAGTCTTTGTTCTTTCTCATGATCGTAAATACATGAGAATAAGTTACCGAGCTTAGTCTTTATTCTTTCTCATACTCATAAATACATGAGAATAAATTACCAATCTTAGTCTTTGTTCTTTCTCATGCTCGTAAATCAATGAGAATGTAACCGAGTATACTTTTATCACTTTTTCGAACTCGTAAAGGTTATACGAAAAAGGAACCCCCTGGAGTTCCCTTTAAGCTCTTTTCAAACTCTCTAAACATGAAAAGATTGCCGAGCGACCTTGTTCTTTTCAGGATCATTAAAGTATTTGAAGAAAACATCTGTTGAGCGATAGTTTATCTCTTTTTCGGTCTCATCAGACTACTTTACGAAAAAGGAACTGAGAGATTTCTCTTTTAAGTGTTTTTCCAGACTCTATAATCATGAAAAACCTTCAAGTTTTCTATCTTTGGACTCGTTAAACAAACATCGACAGGCCCATACGGGACCGAACCACTCCTTCCTAGGGTTCGTTAAACATACTCTAAGGGACTTGTCCAAAGGATGAGCTTACATTACAAGCATATATTATCCTCCTCAAGCTTGCATAAAAATAAAGAGGTACTCGCCAAAAATGGTGGGGGGAAAATTGGGAAAGAAATGTATCTAAACCTATATTCTATGGAAGAGTCACTTTTGAACATGACACCCTTTCACTCGCTTTGTGTCTAGGTTGGAAAATCCACTTGTCTCTTGATCATACTCCTTTATAAGATTAAAAAACGCTCTGTGATCCCTGTTGTTGAGTCAGTGTTTCCAAGACGGTTGTCGTGTCGTCAATATGTTCAAAGAAATTTCCAACCTGAAAAGCCTTCTATTATGTTGGCCATTTCTGCAGTCCTTAAGCCTTCTATTGTGTCAGACATTTCTTCTGTCCTTAAGCCTTCTATTGTGTCGGCCATCCCTAAGTTAGTCCTGAATTACTTGTTACTCTGATCTACATCAAATCTTGTTACTTGTTTCGTGTCATTGATGGGGGATACATTAAGGCCTTCCTGTGACAAGTCTTTTCCTGTCGACTTCAACTCATTATCCAAGAATTAGACTTAGAAACTAATTGGTACCTTGGAACTTGCATGCCTCAATGGCAGGTTTCCTCGCTTTCGACAATGGGTTTTCATTATTGACCCCTGATCGAGAGATTCTGTCGAGTGTTCAACATCAGCTCATTGATTCACATTCGTTGGATTGTACCAAAGTACCTTGGGAGTCATTGACATTAATGGTGATTTTCCTCGCACTTGTTAATGGTATACACTAATGACCGGTAATCAATTTGTTTCTGCCATGTTTGACTTCAGCACATGTATTCACATGGTTAGATTCGTACTATAGAGTGGTGGAGATGAAGACCCTGGATATTTTCTGACAGATCTAGGTTGCGTTGGAGTATATTCAGTTTGTACTGTTGCATAGATCCACATTGTATGTCTGGTGGCTATGTTCAAATTTGAGTCTTTAACACATAGATCCACAGTGTATTTTTGGTGGCTATGTTCAGATTTGAGTCATATTGGCATGGATCCACAGTGTATGTTTGGTGGCCATGACCTGTCTTACTTGACATGGATCTTTGCATTTCATCATTTATTCTTTGAGTCATTTGTATTCTGAGTATGGGAATGCCTACCTCAGTGATGATATATTATTGTACTGTATTTCCTTGTTTGTTGGTAGGTTTCCGACCGACTGTTTCTTGTTCCCTACACACACTCGACAAAATATTTCAGCTATCACTCTGTTCTAACTTCATACTTTGGGGGGCTCTCTGTTACACATTATTTTCGTCATCCCTATGACCGTTAATGATGTAAACCTATCTGTTGCCTTTAGAGGGGTCAGCGGCCTGAATTCCTGAAGAAAGAAGAGAGAAGAACTTTTCCTGAGAAAAGAAGTTGCTTTTTCCCTTGTAAAAACCTTGTAAAAAAGGAAGTTCACAGGTTGCTATATAGGCAAGGTGCGAGAATGCCTGATTCTTGCAGGTTTCACCATAGCTGGGTTGCGAGAGGTTTGCAGGTTGCGTTCTTTTTCAGAATAATCATTGTATGAGCGTTGGAATGGAACTAGGATGGTGATGGCGAGAGGAAGTGACATTTAAACGGTATGTCACCCATCCCTCTTTTGTTAGTAAATTCAATATTTAAAACTTAAGGAAAGCGTCATGTTCTGGTGTGTTTTTTTCTAGATCTAGGTGGATCTAGGGAGATCAGTTAGTGTCCACACCTACTGATTTGTCCGATAACAGCTGACTCAAGATTTGACTCATACCTGAGTTGGATTCTCCCATAGGGGTTGATTCTAACTTCATGGAAATCTTCAGTGCCTCAACCTACGAAGCAATCTTTTGTTGCATCGGAGGAATTCTGATGTGTGGTAGGAGGGAAACAATGAACCATTCCTTATTTTGTTCATCTAGGATCTGAAAACTAAAATGGCATGTTAGGGTCTTGAACCTATGATCAAACTCCCAAATAGGTTCAGCTACTTTATGCTTAATTTCCTTCAGTTCTGTAATGTACTGTGACTCTGACTTGGGTTTTTTGAACTCTACAATTAGCGCAGTCTTTATCTGGTTCAACGACTTCGAATGGGTGACCCCTTGGACAAACTTCATGTACCAACTCAGTGTGCGGTCTCTCAGGGTAGTACTAAACTGAGCTCATTTAACAACTTTGTCGTTGATATTATTAATACTCCACACAAATTCACATAGGAACCAATGTTGCTCAGGATCTTCAGATCCATCTCCTTTAAAGGTGGGTAACCTCATCTCATCTTCCATAGATCTTCCTAGGTTTCCTGACTGAGTGTGCACTGAACCACTTGTACCAGTGCTCTGAGTGATCTGATAACTTAGGTTACTCTGGTTACTTAATGCTACTGAAACAACAGGAGGAGTAATAGTACTTACTTCAACGATCTGTGTAGTACCTGAAGTTTATGGCTCTTCTCAATGAGGTTCCTCTGTCCTAGCAGATTCTGAATGCTCTTCGTTTGTCAAATTTTCCTCTTCTCCACTATAAAACCCTTCATCTCCGTAGGTCTTCTTAAACAGGTTCGCGGGATGAACTTCTTTGAACACTCTCCCACTATGCATATGTCCAGCCTTTGTGTCGTTGTCGCTGTCTAAATTTTTGAACATTAGATTTTCAATCTAACCCACTACTGTACCTTCAAGATTTTCTTCTCATGCAATAACATCTTGATCTTCAACTTTAGAAAACGTAAAAATTTTCCTCTAGGTCCCTTAAAGAAATATCTCTCTGCATGGCTATATGACTCTGCTCTGTCAATACAAAACTCGGTGATATACCCTCCGATGGTACTATCAAACTACTTATCTACTGCTCTTTACATGACATTGTCAGCTCTCTTAACCTTTTTGATCATCGCTGACATCCAAACCACAGGTGTCTTAGATCTGATCTCGAACTGGGTATCTGTTAATATGGCTAACCACTTGTATAGCTTCTTATGAATCCCTCCAAAGAAAATCTCATGTATATCAGTAAAGATATATATTCTTAACCAATCCTTTGTACTAAGATTAGGGTTCTTTTTCTGGGCTTCAGCGAAGTCCTTTTCTTGATCCTCTATCCACTTCTGAATCTCTGTCTTTGATGGAAACTACCTTGACATTCCCTCAAGAATACTCTTGTCTCGACAACAGAACCATTTGTTGGCACAGGGGAAGACCCAGGGTTCAGCTCTAACAATGCACCAACAAGCCCTAAATACTTTCCCTTTTGGCAACACCTGCAAAGAAGATGCAGTCTCACCCGAAGTAGCTATAGGGGGTTCCAGAACACAAGTGTCTACAACCAGAGGAAATGCAAAGTGGATTCAAGAAATAACACATAACCACCTAGTTATTCTTCATCTTCCTTAAACCTATTGCACATGTTATATTTTAGATATAAAAAATATCACATTAGCATAATATCAAATGACAGAGAACACAACATCAATCACACATAACACAAGATATACGTGGTTCACTTTCTTTCAAGGGATACGTCCACAAAACTGTGATTTATGATATATTAAGATGGAAGCATATAGTTCTTATCTGTGCTCTTGGCTAGCATATATTTTCTTCTTCTCTCTCTTTCTCCCTTTCTCTCTTTCCTGCACACCCATCTACAGGGTTGATCTTCGCACCCAGCTGAAGATCTTACAATACAGACTATCCTCACAATACAATAGCTCTCTCTTAATAGAAATATCTTCTCATCGCATAATCCTTTCTATCTCTCTTAATCTCTCCTCTCATGTCCTCTTGACCTTTATTTATACATTACAATCGCTCACCGACAGACTTAGACCGAAACCTAGGTGTCCAAAACCCTAAATGCTAAATCCCTAGGTCAACTTGACCTATGCTTTCAGGGCTTCGCCAACTTGTTTTTCCTTATTTCTTGTGTTGTGCTCTAAAGCATATGTTGACATCTTATTTCAGTTGTTGAGTTGTCCATGATCCATCTTCCTTTCTTATCTATCATCCTTAGTCTTCTAGTCCAACAACTTGCTTTCTCTTTCTTCACCCCATATTTTCTGCTCTTTTGTTCAGTTCGACCCATTATCAGTCACTGCATCTTCCGCATAGTTTAGATCTTTCCTTTTCTCCCTTAGTATTTTCTTGCTTCCATAACCAAGGGCCAATACTGCTACTTTCCTGAGAATTTATGACATTTAGCACAAGCTCTGACTTTTGTGCAAACATCAGTGAACAAAGTAGGCTAGATATAACCAACCCTGATAATTTTATGGGCCGTCGTTCTCCAGAAGTGATGTCCCCCACACAAGTTTTCATGAAAATATGACATAATCCTTTGTGCTTCGTGTGCATCTAAACATCTCAGAAGTACCCCCAGGGGGTCTTTCCAATATAAATGTTTATCAACAAGGAAATACTTAATTTCTTTGAGCTTTAAAGATCTTTCCTTTTTCCTTTTCATGTCATCCGGGGGCTGCAATTCTTCTAGAAAATATATGACATCCTTGTACCAAGGACATCCCACTAATTGGGGGGTTGCCTGAGCGTTTGCATCATACATCTTAGCTTGCTAATTTTTTGAGCATTCATTGATGAAGCTTACCCCCAAAGATTTGCAATTAGATTCAGCCAGCAGTCTGGCTAAACCTTGACCTTTAATCAGTTTGGTAGGCTTTATATCCAGGTCAAATTTGAGGATTTTGGCAATCCATCGGCTCCTCCTTTCATCTATATCTGGCTGAATAAGAATTTCCTTTATGACAGCTGGAGGAACATATGCAGTGATTTTTTATTTTTGAGATAGATCTA
Organism: Picea engelmannii; assembly: GCA_009831015.1. Classification (NCBI taxonomy): domain Eukaryota; kingdom Viridiplantae; phylum Streptophyta; class Pinopsida; order Pinales; family Pinaceae; genus Picea; species Picea engelmannii. Next base: position 264,736 of record ML785621.1, on the reverse strand, counting down.
ACCAAAGTGTAGGTGTACTTCTCCATCATGTCATATCTCACCTCAGCATCTCTCAATGCCCGACTGAAAAAGGAAATGGGCTGCTCCAACCCTTCAGAATTCTTCTGTAACAGAACAACCACCACAATGTCAAATGAGGCAAATGAGAAAATAAGGAAATCCTTTGAGTAATCGGGACTGATAAGCATGAGTGCCAAATTCAAGGCCTTCTTTATCTGATCAAAGGAATCTCAAGACTCAATATTCCATTTAACTTCATTCCCCTTCCTCAACATGGTTGTTATAAGCATTACCATCTCAACAAAATTGAAAACAAACATCCTCAGAAAATTAATTTTTCCAAGGAAAGACTGGAATTCTTTCTTAGATCTCGGGAGTGACAAGGTTTGGATCACTTCAACTCTAGTGGGATCAATCCTGACTCCTTTGACTGATACTATGTGGCCCAAAAAATTTCCCTCCTTCATGGAAAACAAAGACTTCTTTGGATTTAAGGAGAGGCCAAACTTTCTGCATTTCAGGAACACCCTTTTCAAATGCTCACAGTGCTCTCTCTTAGACTTGGAGAAAATTGTAATGTCATCTAGGTAGATGACCATGAACTTGTCCCTTTCTCCAATGAAAGCTATATCCATGGCTCGTTGAATGGTTGCCCCTTATTTCATTAATCCAAAGGGAATTTTGGCATACATGAATGTACCCCAAGGAGTGGCGAAGGTCGTTTGTTCTTTGCCTTCAAGTAGGACCGAGATCTGATTGTAGCCTAAAAAACCATCAGTCATGGATATCCTTGATGCACTAGTTACCCTTTGTAATATGTGTTCCATTTTTGGCAAGGGTAGTTGTCCTTCTTTGAGATCCTATTCAGGTTCCTAGAATCGACACAAAGTCTAATTTCCCCGGTCTTATTTCTCACTGGGAACAAATTGGTCACCCACTCTGAATACCTCAAAGGCACAATAATTTGGGCATCCAACAACTTATTTACCTTTCTTCCATAATAGGCAACAACATGGGGTTAATCTGTCTCAATTTATTCCTAAACAGTTGGGACTCTTCTTTCAGTGGGATCTTGTTCTCAATGACGCCTGTGTCATATGTTCTGAGCTATTCGTATGCCCAGGTGAACACATAAGTGAATTCCTTTAATAGCTCAACATACTCAACCCTATGTTCCCGTGACAGGATGCTTGACATCTTGACATACTTAGGATATTCATCTGTGCGAATGTTGCATTCAGCTATGTAAGGCTTGTCAATCGGCCTCTTAACTTTCACTGCCACATCATTACTATCAAATATCATTTCCAAAGGGACTAGTCCCTTCAGAATGTGATTTCTTGGTAACTACACAATGTGATGATTAACAATTTCTTTAAAAATACATCAGCTTCCAGGAATCTTTTGATCTCAAGATAATCCTCAAATACCTTCCAATGTTTGACGTTGTCTGGTATAGATGGTCTGTATTTTATTTCTATATCATACCTGAGCTTGGGTGGTAGGGGAACTCTTAAATTGCTCACTGAAACAGCCAACAAATCGACCACTATATTCTCCCCTCTAGGAATGAATGAAATGTTGAAAGCCAGGAAGAGGATGTCTATTATGTCCCATACTTCATTCCTATAAGATCCAAGTCTAGGATGCTTGGCCTGGTAAATATTTATGACTTGATTTACAACCATCTCGGTATCCCCAAACACATATATTTCCTTAATCCCCATGTCTTTTGCAGCCCTCAAACCCAACACAAGATCTTCATACTCTGCAACATTATTGGTAGCTTCAAACTCTAACTTGTAGGACAGAGGTATGGTCTCTTGAGCTAGTGAAACAAATACCATTCCAGCACCAACACCCTCCTTAGAAAAGGCTCCATCAAAGAAAATTTTCCAAACAGAGGTTATGGAGGAGGAATCTTCATGAGAGGCAGTGGACTTCTTTCTGAGCTTTAGAGGAGGCTCAGGAGCACCAGTGAGTTGCAGTAAACTGGACCCTAGATTAGTGTCAAGGGAAAATATAGGATGGTTGGTGGGGTTTTTTTCATCACTAATGATATAGGCCAACTGATCTTCTCTGTACAGTCTTCTATGCTCTCCCACAAACATAGGAATAGTAGCATATGTGAGTTCCATTTGCAAGGTTCCCCCGAGTCTTTTTATCCAAGATATTGACAATAGCATTCCAAACTTGGGGGGAACATCAACCACTACAATGTCCATGACCACACTCTTCATGGGAAATTGAAACAAAGTCATGACTAGGTCTTTGATGACTCCCAGGCATTGCACCTTCCTAGAGTCAAAATAATACAAGTCATGATAAGCTTTTGTGATTTCTAGTCCCAGTTCCTCCATGACAGTTTTTGGCATGAGATTATGGGAAGCCCCTGAATCCATCAGACAGTTATGCAACACCTTTTCGTGTATGTTTAGTGAGGTATAGAAGGGAGGGGATGAATCATCTCTATATTCTACCATCAGACCTAAGATGACTGTTATTTTTTCATATTTCAAATTAATTGAGTTTGTGGGATGGTATGGGGGCTCAGACTGCAATAGCTTGGAGAGGATTCTTTTGAAATCTTCATGTTTGACCAGTTCAGAAAGGGGGATACAGATCCTAATTTTTTGGATTTCATGCTCAAAATTAAAAGGAAATGTGAGCCTTGACATTTCTTTTACTTCCGGAAAAAGATTTTTGACCACTAGAGAGGGGGTTTGAACTTTATTACCTTTTCCATTGTCTGTTATATCTTTAGCAGGCTTCTCTGCTCTAGTAGGATGCTCAGGAACATCAGGCGCCCCAAATTTCTTCTTGGATCTGAGGTTATATTTGTTTTGGCTGTTGCTAGCCTTGTCTCCCTTACTCATCTCATTCAGCTGGTTTTCCATGAGAGACTCCTTGTATGTTGATTGATCCAAATGAGGAACAAAGGATGTATCTACAAGATAATGGATTTCTGGGTCGAGGTCTTCTCCTTCTCCTTCATCATCATTAACAAGATTATTTTGGAGAGGGGTCTAGATTTTCTAATCATCTCTATCTCTGTTACTCAGATCCCTTTGCATAATATGAGGAGTATTGTTAGGCCTCCTGAAGTTACCTCTATTATCAACATTTTGGGCATTTTTGTACGTCTTCTTTCCCTCCAATTTCAATCTCTCTACCTCAACAGAAAGTGACTTGATCAACTTGGTCAATTCATCTACTTGAGGATGAGTAGTAGAGGAACTAGAGATTGAGGTTTCAACTCTTGCCTTTCATCTGTCTCTGTCATCCTTATCCCTGAGTTTGTCGACTACCGAAATATTAGATTCTACCTCCAATGCTACGTCTTGCATATGAGCCAAGGAAGAAACTCTTATTTCCCTCATCAGGAGGCAAAAATTGGGATCAAAGGCACTAGCATAAGTGATTCTAGCAGAGGCTTTTGTCAATTTAATCTCAGTAGGGATTTTATAATACATTTTATTAAACCTGTTTGAGAAACCGGAAACAAATTCCCCTACCTTTTTCTTTAATTCTCCAAAATTTGTAATGTAGTACAAGAAATATTTCATATCTCCCCAATGCCTTAAGAATGCATCATCTAAGGCTTCTATCCCATCATTGGATCTAGGAGCCAAGGCTCTGAACCATTTGCTAGCCTTTCCATCAAGACTGTGGAAAAAAATCCTCATCCACACATCTTCATCTGCAATGACATAGTTATCAGCATAACTGTAGAAGGCTGAGAGGTTCTCTTCTGTGGTTGTATCTCCCTTGCCTATGAACTTGGGAAGTTGTTTTAGGTAACCACTGACTGGTAGAGCATTTATAGGCTGAGGTAAAATGAGAGGGGCATATCTGACAGCTATAATAATGTCCATTTTGTTTCTGGGTGGATTAGCTCCTACCATTGGAGTGTGAACATGAGGAGAAATAGGAGGGGATGGAGCTCGAATAGGAGATGCTAGGACTATAGCACTGGGAGAAAAGGGAAACAACTGAGTGTGTGAGACAAAATATATAGGGTTGGGAGGAACATAGGTTTCTCCTGCATAAACTCTAATAGGAGGAGGGATAATGAAACCTGGAGTGGGAAAATATCCTAAGGTCTTGGGTCTGGGCTAGGGCACAACCTCAGGGGAGACGGGAGAGTAAAAAATTCTCATTCCAAACCGAGGTTGGGAGAGGAGAAATCAGCAGGAAAACTCCTGAAATTTAGGGCTCTAGAAAGTCGAATGGGCGATAAAATAGGGGTATGAGAAACAACTAATGGAGTTTTAGAGGAAGGATGTTTAAAATTACTAGAATCATCTAGTGCAATAGTGAAAGTACCTTCTTGAGGGGTCTTTCCTCTTCTAATAATTTTCTATGGATCAGCTTCAAGCGTAGCTAGAGGCAGCCATGAATGAGACCGCATGTCTCTGCCTTTCGAAGCCAGTTGAAACAATGGGGCCGATCTGGTGGAGTCGTCACAATGGAGTCGCTAGGTGCACAATTGCAATCTCAATGGTTCTGATATCTGATGCACCTTCATAATCAAAAGATCGTTGTCGTTCAATCCCAAGGAAAATCTTCAATTTCATCCCCGGCAATGGCGCCAAAAATGTTAGCACCGAAAGTCTCCCTTCAGATTACAGGAAGGGCAAGCCCGATACCCATCATATTTTTATGTCACGAGTTGGTTTTCAAGGAGGTCAAATGGGCGTAGACCCAAAATGATATCGTTTTAACTTGGAAAACTGAGTTAGCATGCGCAAGCAGGTGAGTTCTTGGTTTAACTTCGACCAATAGGTTGTAGTAAAGGTGAGTAGGAGGAAGAATTTAGAGGAGAAAAATGTAGAGGTCTGCTGAGGACATCAAGTCTTCTAATATCCCAAAGAGGAAAGACTTAAACATAATATCTTCTTGAAGTTCAAATCTTAGAGAAACTAAAAGAAGCTATAAAAACATTATAATCGAATTTTCGGGTTTCGGGACTTTGGGCCATGGATGAAACTTTACGACAAGAACCCCGAACTCCTGATTCGTGAAACCACGAAATTTGTCGATGTCATATCAACACCCCTCGTCTCTTATTTATCGGACGACCCAGATCTTCCCTTCCATGAATTGGGATTTCACGACTTCTGCTGAACAGTTCTACCACATCCGAACTCCCGATTCCTGCATTCGCTTGATCTGAGTCCATGTTAGACCACTCCAAGTGATGTGTCCTGTAACAACAAAGATTTGGAGAATTGACTGGGATTTGGGAAAACAAATGACTAGTGCCAACAGACAAGGGGATGAGATCAAATAAAAAGGCGAACATGAAGTAGTTTTGTGGACTACAAGGGAGGGAAAACATAAGGACATGGCCAAGAAAAAAGAGAAAAACGAGGCAAGGACACAGACTTGGGTAAGTTGACACACGCCTACGGGCCTTGACAACTTCATGTGATAATAGAGAGATATCAATATCTTTTGCACAGTAATTGGATTTTCAATCGATTCTTCTAGTTCGCTTATAGTATTCAAAATTTTATCAAATCAAAGAAAATAAGATGTAATATCTTCATATTTCTTCATTTTCTGATGTTCAAATTTTCCTTTGTAAATTTGAAGCTTGGCCCCTTTGAATTTATCATATCCTTCATAAAAATTCTTCAGCTTGTCCCAGATTTTCTTTGCAGAGTAACAATGCATAACCTTAACAATTTATGAACCTATTAGACCACTTAGAATGAAATTTATAGCCTTTTAATTGTATTCACTGATATTTTTCCCATCATTATCTGTTATGGGAGAAATTGGTGCAATTTATCCATTAATTAAAACTTTCCAAACATCAAATCCCTATTCTTGCAAAAATTCTCTTGTTCTTATGCTCCAAAAAGCATAATTTTTCCCATCTAACAATGGTTCTTCATTTTTGGTAAATTCTCCTTGCTTATCCCTGATCTACCTTCTAGTGGTTAGATTGTTCCTAAAGAAATCGACTCTAGTACCAATTGTTAGAATATTCAAGAATACTGGGAGGGGGGTGAATCAATATAGAGTTATTTCAACAGTTTTAACCTTCAAGCACAACACAAACATTAACCATTAATCATGTCATTCATCATCAAATAAACTCATACACACTGCACATAGATTTTTACAAGGAAACCCAACTGGGAGAAGCACCAACTTGAAGGAAGCACCCACTCCCTGATTTTTCCAGCACCCCTATTAGAAGGAGGCACCAATCCCCTTGTAATATTTTAGATGATTATACATGATCAAATAAACCTTCAAATAATATCCCAAAATCACTTATTAAATCTGCATACAAAATTGCTCAGAACTGTACCTCAAATCTACAAACTTGTAATATTCTCCACGAGCTCAATTTTCCAATTCTAATTATGAAACTTGGACCTCAAATATTAGGATTTTTTATCCTTTTAATGCAACAAGTTTAATTCAATTTGGACCTAACAAGATTAAGATATAACCAGTTTATCTCAAACAACTGTTTGGGATTAGTTTTTGGATTAGTCACAAACCCTAACTTCCAACAAGTATAACTCTGTACCTGTAATGAATTAGGATATAAATATTTTACCCAATATTCTTCAATATCTTCTCTAAAATTTTTCCAAGTTTCTCTCACTTGATTATCTCTGAGAAACAATTATAGTGAAAATGGTAAGATTACTCATTTTGAGGAAGAAAAAGCCTAGTTTAAAAACCTCAACTTCCACTGGGTATAACTCCAAACCTGTAATGAGTAAAGACATATAATTCATACCCAATATTATTCACTATCTCTTCTAAAACACCTCCAATTTTCACTATCTAAATAATTCTATAAAAAAATTATATTGAAACTTCCAAGATGACCTTCAAACAAAACCCTAGAACAAATCATCACAAGACTTCATCTTCCCTTCGAAATTTTCCCTTCTTCACTTCATATTCCCTTCGAAATTCACTCCTCTAGGATGAAATTTGTTCATCTTCCTTGTCTAGGTAAAATTGGTGTAATACAAATTCCAAATGAGGCTTCTCTTATTTATATGAGTCTTCTCCACATGAGGGGGTGTGACCAAGGGTCACAACTTTTGGGTCTCACCTCTTCCTTAAGATGGCCAACCTTAGGGGTTTAGTTACTCTACTTTAGGAGCTTATTCTATTGGATTTAGGGGATTCTTCTCTTGGAATTAGGGTATTCTTCACTTGTCTTTAGGGTCTTCTTCTCTTGGTTTTAGGGGATTCTTCACTTGACTTTAGGGTCTTCTTCACTTGGTTTTAGGGATTATTCAAGGCTCCATTTTTGTACAAATCAAAGTGGGCATGTGGAAAAAACCACATGTTATCTCATCTCGTGAGGTCCATGCTTAAAATATATGCCATAAGGGGACCACTTTGGAATTATATACAATTATGTCAAGGCTCCTTCAAGGATCTCCAAGGATTCTTTAAGTGGACATATCATCATGACTTTTAGGGGTTTCTGGGATTTGATTTATGGATTCTTCTAAGGTTGGGATCAATGAAAACCAATTTTACAACAAATTTAATAGAATTCTAAATAAATAATTTCATCTGAAGTGCATTTTAAAATGACTAAGGACTTCTACCTTAAACCAAGATCCAAGAACTTTTGTAAAATGGATGGTAAAAGTTTCTTACTATAAAATGCACGCCTAAGACTCGTATGAGATACAAATTGAGTGGTTCAAATTGTGGAGTTTGGATTTGATCATATGACATATATTCATACTTTAGTTGCACATTTTGAAAGCTAAAACCCTCTAGTGTGCGTAAAGGCTAAAATCTACCTTGTAAGTGCAAAAAAAAGCATGAAAACAAGGCTTGATGAAAAAGGAACATCCTAGGAAGAAAAATCAATGTATGGTGTTGGTAATTTACAAGTTACATGTTAAAGGAATGTGGATTTGTTGTAAAACCTAAAGATTGTATACTAGGGTGACTTGTTCCTAGAATTTAGTAAAGGGTTTAAATATGCATGAATCTTTGGCAATTGTGCACACACACTAACTAAAGTGGGAAAATGAGAAATAACTACCTATGTCCATGAGATCGATGAAGAAAAATATTGTACAACCACATCACACATAAGATAGTTGTTAGTTGCATTTCCATTGCAAAGACCTACATAAATTATTGGAGAAAAATATGTTATATGACTAAATAATAATTAAATAAATAAACATACATATCAACATGTACGAGACTCTATAAAGACTAAAATGGGATACTTGAATGAGAAAAATACCTTTTTTTCTTTTAAACTGTAATTTATTCATATGTGCAAAATGCATGTCAATCTTAAAAAATGCACACCCATCTCTTAACACACCTACAATTTGAGTGATTCAAGTTTCTGAGGTTATCTTATATAATTTTACACCTATCTACATATCTAGATTTTCATTTGTAAACATAAAAATGGATGCTGTGTAAAAGATGAAAAATCTACCTTGTAAATTGAGACACCAAAACAATAGAAGGTGACCTAATGGAAATGCACTCCCATGCTTCTATATAGCTCCAAATTTATCTATCTATTTTTTGGGGTGAAGTTTTTTTTTTTTTTTTTTTTTANTGTGCAAAATGCATGTCAATCTTAAAAAATGCACACCCATGTCTTAACACACCTACAATTTGAGTGATTCAAGTTTCTGAGGTTATCTTAGATAATTTTACACCTATCTACATATCTAGATTTTCATTTGTAAACATAAAAATGGATGTTGTGTAAAAGAGGAAAAATCTACCTTGTAAATTAAGACACCAAAACAATAGAAGGTGACCTAATGGAAATGCACTCCCATGCTTCTATATAGCTCCAAATTTATCTATCTATTTTTTATTTATTTTTTATTATTTTTTTTTCTGGTAATCCTGAACCTTTTTTGACTTGGTGAGGGATTTCCTTGGATGAGATGCCACAACCTAGGGAATTCTAAGTCGTCAAAGTCACCCGATGATCACACCCAACCTAGACCGCACCAACCCTTAGCATGGTTGGATTTGAGGTGTCCCCAGGGGTTTCAAATCGATGACTTTCACTTACAGAGTGCCTTAACAATGCACTCCCTCATCGACTGCTCTAGACCTTGAGGAATAAAAAATTGAAGTACATGGGGGTGGCATTTGATCCACTTATGTGTGCATGGGTCACGATATCATTTTAATATAATATCTATGGGTGCAACCACACATTATACCACTACCTCAAGGTGCCCTCATGACTTCAGGTTAGGCCCTCATGAGAATTGAACCTTGTCGAACGCTGAAAAACTCCTCGCTTTCCACCATCGGATCCAACCCCTTTGAGCTTAGGGTGAATTTAATAACATTCCAAATATATATATTTCATATAGAGTGAATTTTAAAATGAATAAGGACTTCTACCTTGAACAAAGATTCAAGAACTTTTGTAAAATGAAGGGTAAAATTTTCTTGATCTAAAAATCAAGAAGACTTGAAAAACTTGAATAATTATTGCAAGTTAAATGTTATGTGTTTAAAGCAACAGGATCAATTTGCAAGACATAAATTAAGGATTACTTATGCAAAATACACATAGATAGTGGCATAAACATAGAACATAAACACATGTGCACAACAATTGATAAAGGAGTTCACCCCTCTTCTAGGCTACATCTCCTGGTCCAACTTCCAATGGATCATTATTATTAATTTCTCAAAAGTGCTCAAAAAATGTCTTACAATGCTCAAATTGACAAACTGACTGCTCCAATGGCTTCCCAGTGTCCCAAAACCCCTGTCTGGGCTCTTTCGGCACCTCAATCGGTCGAAAAATGAGAAAGATCGGCCTCCTGGAAGTCTCCTTCTCCAAGCTTGTTGTCTCTGGTTCTACAATTTGCACCCTCCTTGCATGAACCTGGCTCACACACTCTTTTAAGCGTAAAAACCCAGCACCGGGCGCAACCACGCCAACTGTGCAAACCGTAGGATGGTTAAGGCGCCTCCAGCCCCTAATCGCCTCGGCACCTGGGCATATGGCCATGTGACCTCGCGCTGGGCAAAATGGTGGTTACACCATTTGAAAACCGTGCAACTTCCGTTTTGGGTCCCGCGCCAACATTTAACACATGGTTATATGAAACCACGGGTCTTGGTTTCAAACCCCGCGCCAATCATTTAACACACGGTTATATATATATACAATGCAATACATTGCAATACAATGCAATACAATGAAATGCACGCACGCCAATCGGTCGGGCGATATATGTTGGGTCATATGTAATACAAAACGACCACAGGTCGGGGCTAAGCCCCGGCCCGAGCCCCCTTTTCATCCAAACATTAATCAACATTAAATATATATGTTTTGTCATAGTAAACAAGGATAAAAGGGAGGCACTTTGGTTAGAGGAGAGTTCTGAAGTCATTACATAAAGGGGAGGTCTGAGGGTCGAACCCCACGGGCCTCAACAAATTTTTATATAACCAAATAACCAGTCAACGAGCGACACGTGGTGCCAAGGGATTGGGCCACGTGTCCTCACACCATTGACCACCCATGACATGTGTCATCCACTGATTCGTCAACCATCAACCAATGAGAGTGTGCCACATCATCCACCTGACACGTCATCGTACAGATGGTATGGCCCTGCCACGTCACCATACGGACTATACGGACTGTACGGATAGGTACAACTTGGAGAACAGATCGCGATATCTTCTCCATATGGACTCCGTTTGAGAAAGTAAATATACTGACGGAATCAGGAAGACGAGACAGACGCAATGGCACTATTTTTGTCACATTCCGAGCACTTTGAAAATTGAGCAAAATTTAATCCCCTGATCACACCTCCCCATTGGGAAGCTTTTGGACCTCGAAAAGACTATCTCAGTCTATGTGAAGATGAGGGTATAGTTCCCTCACCCTTCCAACCTCAATCCACTTGGCCTTGCTTGGATTCGTCCCTTTAAGACCAACTCGCAAATACTCCACATTTCCTCGCTTCGAAGTTCGCATTCTCCTGTCAAGTATGGTGTCTTCCTGTAGTTTTGTTAGATACTCTGGAGAAAAATCATCAATGGAAGGAATCTGAACATGCTCTCCTTGACCATCAATCAACGGAGGCTCATACAACTTCAAATTCTCAACATTAACAACTACATACATCTGCATATATGGAGGCAAATCTAAACGAAAAGCATTGTTACCAATCTTGTCAACAATTTTGAAGGGACCATATCGAATTGGTTTCAGCTTTTTACCTTCTCCTTTAAGCCTCTCCTTGTTGATGTAAAGCCACACTTCATCACCAACTTCAAAATTGTGATCAACACGATGCTTGTCATGTCTCGCTTTGTACTTGGCCTGACTCTTTTCCAACTGCTCTTGCACCACCTGATGTATCGATTGAATTTTTGTTCAATGAACTTCTCTTCCCGATCGATATCATATTGCCCATCAACAACAATATCTTTCCCAAATATGAAATTTAAAGGTGACTTGGGCAAATAGCCAAAACATGCCTCAAATGGTGACGTTTGCGTCGAAGAGTGCTTAGCTCGATTGTACGCATGTTGAACGTAGTGTAAATGTTCATCCCAAAGCTTAGGATGCTTGCTGCAATAAGAACGAAGAAGATGTACTACTGTATGATTCACCACCTCTGTCCGACCATCTGTCTGCGGATGAAAAGCTGTGCTCTTCTTAAGTTTGGTGTCCATGAGTGCCCACAAACTCGACCAAAAACTTCCAACAAATTGAGAATCCTGATCAGAAATGATGGACTTGGGAAAACCAAAATGCACCCAAACATTTTGGAAGAACAACTATGCCGTTTGTTCTGCTGTTACCTGCTTAGTACAAGACATCAATATACACATCTTACTAAAATGATCAACCACAACATAAAGATAATCATGACCTCTTCTCGACATAGGTAAACCACCAACAAAATCCATGGAAATACTTTCCCAAGGTCGAGAAGGAACTGGGAGTGGAGTGTACAAACCCAACTTTCGATTACTAGGTTTACTTGTAGCACACAATGAACATCCCCGAACATATCACGAAACACTTTCATTCATCTTAGGCCAGTAGCAGTATCTTTGCAAATTTTCCACTGTCTTGGCTACACCAAAATGACCAGCAATAAGAGAAGAATGCGCTTCTCTTATGATGTTGATTCTTTCTCCCTGTGGAATACACAAATTTTCAAGATGATACAAGAGATTATTATGCAAATGATAATCCAATTCTTCAACATGGTTAGAGTGGCACAAAGTTTCATACACTTCCTTAAAGTCAGCATCTAAAGCATATTGTTCCACATAACTTTCATGCATTATAGGACTCTAC
>ML785621.1:227482-249571 GCA_009831015.1 Picea engelmannii | reverse complement strand
TGACCTTCTCCTCTTGTGAGTTTCAACCTTGTGAGCATCAAAAACAAAACTTGCAAACAATCAAGTCTTCAAAACCAGTGCTCTGATACCAACTTGATCTAAAAATGAAGAAGACTTGAAAAACTTGAATAATTATTGTAAGTTAAATGTTATGTGTTTAAAGCAACATGATCAATTTTCAACACATAAATTAAGGATTACTTATGCAAAATACACATAGACAGTAGCATAAACATAGAACATAAACACATGTGCACAACAATTGATAAAGGAGTTCACACCTCTTCTGGGCTACATCTCCTGGTCCAGCTTCCAATGGATCATTATTATTAATTGCTCAAAAGTTCTCAAAAACATGTCTTACAATGCTCAAATTGAAAAACCGACTGCTCCAATGGCTTCCCAGCGTCCCAAAACCCCTGTCTGGGCTCTTTCGGCACCTCAATCGATTGAAAAATGAGAAAGATCAGCCTCCTGGAAGTCTCCTTCTCCAAGCTTGTTGTCTCTGGTTCTACAATTCGCACCCTCCTTGCATGAAACTGGCTCACACGCTCTTTTAAGCGTAAAAACTCAGCATCGGGCGCAACCACGCCAATGGTGCAAACCATAGGACGGTTAAGGCTCCTCCAGCCCCTAACCGCCTCGGTACCTGGGCATATGGCCATGTGACCTCGCGCTGGGAAAAATGGTGGTTAAACCGTTTGAAAACCGTGCAACTTCCATTTTGGGTCCCGCGCCAACATTTAACACATGGTTATATGAAACCACGGGTCTTGGTTTCAAACCCCGCGCCAATCATTTAACACACGGTTATATATATATACAATGCAATACATTGCAATACAATGCAATACAATGAAATGCGCGTGCACCAATCGGTCGGGTGATATATGTTGGGTCATATGTAATACAAAATGACCACGGGTCGGGGCTAAGCCCCGACCCGATCCCCCTTTTCATACAAACATTAATCAACATTAAATATATATGTTTTGGCATAGTAAACAAGGAACAAAGGGCGGCACTTTGGTTAGCAGAGAGTTATGAAGTCATTACATAAAGGGGAGGTCCGGGGGTCGAACCCCACGAGCCTCAACAAATTTTTATATAACCAAATAACCAGTCAACGAGCGACACGTGGCGCCAAGGGATTGGGCCACGTGTCCTCACACCATTGACCACCCATGACACATGTCATCCACTGATTCGTCAACCATCAACCAATGAGAGTGTGCCACATCATCCACCTGACACATCATCATACAGATGGTACGGCCCTGCCACATCACCATACGGACTGTACGGACAGATACAGTCAACATCCAAAAAAATTCCCTGTTTGGCTTGGCGAACAGATCGCGATATCTTCTCCATACAGACTCCGTTTGAGAAAGTAAATATACCGCCGGAATCAGGAAGACGAGACGGACGCAATGGCACTATTTTCGTCGCATTACGAGCACTTTGAAAATTGAGCAAAATTTGATCCCCTGATCATTTCTTACCGTGGATTTGTTATAAACCCTAAAGACTATATACTAGGGTGATTTGTGCCCAAAATTTAGTAAAGGGTTCAAATATACATGAATCTTTGGCAATTCTGCTTACACACTAACTAATGTGGTAAAATGAGTACTAACTACATATGTCCATGATCTTGATGAGGCAGGAGCTTGTAAAACCAAATCACACATAGGCTAGTTGTTAGTTGCATTTCCATTGCAAATACTTGCAGAAATCATCAAAGAATAAAAGGTTATATGAATGAATATAATTAAATAAATAAACATACATATCAACATGTATGAGACTCTAGAAATACTAAAATGGAATACCTGAATGAGCTTCTCTTGGTTTCGAGAATAATTTATTCTCTATTGAACAGGGCCAACCACGAGAAGGTGGAATATCATTTGGCCCCTCCCCCCCCCACTCGTATCACTCTAAATTCCCCATACCCAATCTATTCATCCATAACAAGGTATAAACAAATACTATGTATGTGATAAATAACCTTTTTAAAAGATGACGCTTACCCCATATCGTTGTATATATTCCATAAAACAAATGTGCATCTTTCTTTGTTTTGCTTCGTGGTTGAATTTATGGTGTCAACATCTATCTTATACAATTTATCAAAATCCATTTTCATTCATATTCCTATCAACACCATTCACATGTGCATATTTTTTCTAAATACACATCCCTGTTGAAAAATCTCATCTATACCATATTTTCATCAAAGAAAAAAAATCGCATTCACTATTCCATAAACATCCTAATATGTCATTCTTTATTCCCTAAAAATTTCATTATTTATTTCGTAAATTATTTGTATGCCATTATATGATGGCCAAGAAAGACAAGTGATGATGAAATACCCAACAACTGATTATTTGTTTTTAAAACCAAGTCACATTTTTTATTTCCCTTATAGAACATAATATAGGCATGTATAGAACAAAGTATAGAAAACAATACATTTGGAAAAATTTCCTAACAAGTTATGAGATTGGTTAGTTCCAGACATTTTTTCTCCAGGATTTAACCATTTTTCTAGAAGCTATATCAAGATTTGTATATCTATCATATGATGGAATATTAGGAAATAAAGTTTTGATTATCCATAATAAATGAAAATCATCTATTAACTTGCAGACAATAGTTTGACCTTTCAAAACACCATCCATATCTTGAAATTTAGTTATATCATTCATTTCTTTTATTAGTGTATATTCAGATACTTCCTGTTGAATAAGATTTCTATTTTTATCCCAACATGAAGGTAGTGCCATTTCAACTAATTCCTTGTATCTTTTCATGAAGGTTTCAATACTTCTCTGAATTGAACCACATTTATTTTTAGGATGCTAAACCAAATTATTCATTTCTAGTACCTTTGTAGCATCCATAATTATAGAAGTATGAACATTTTCACCCAAAGCCTTTAAGTGATTACAAGTATTAGAGTTAAGAATATTGGGAAGAGATAGTATTTTTGTAATAGACCCATCATTGATATAGAACACAACAGACCCATTTTTCAGATACCATGGCCCTTTTTTCAGAAAGATAGTTCTTTGCACACTAAGAGACAAACTTGGGAAAATAAAAGGTTTGGAGAATTATGAATTTACCCGAGTTCGACTACCAGATATGTAAATAATAATGGAAATGTCTAAATTTATCACATACTAACTTTCTGAACTCATAAGGATCAAATTGAGATAGAATGGTTTCAATTTTTTCACAATCATGATCAATTAGGACTTTTTTCATCATAGGATTATGGCTAACCAGACTGACTACCTTTCTCCATCTTTCTTTATTTTAAACAATAAGAACAAATTTGAAATAAGGAAATGAGAACACTAAAAAAACTTATTTGTTGAAGGAGAATTTGATTTCTTTTACTCGAGTCTATTGTACTCGTAACAAAGTTCACTAAGTGCATTTACCTTCGGGCTTTATTGTTTTAAATATTTTTAAAAAACCTTTGAATTACATTGATGCAATTCCTTTTTTCTTTGTCTTACATAATTGTGCCACTTGTCATACAGTCATGCATTTTTGGGATAAGCTAAAGTGGTTTAATAATACCGCCCATGCATACCAAAATGAATAAGGATATGAGATGTTATCAATCGTTAATACAATGGTTTATAATTTAGGACTTTGAACCCTTTTTATCCAACATGCACTCTCACTGGACGATATAAATTGAGACCGTTGATATTGGATCTATATTTTTGGTCCAATAGTGTGTTGAATTTTCATTTCAAACCCTATATGTTATTTTTTGTGTGTACAAAAATATGGTAAAAAGATGCAGTATATAGGGTATCGAACCTAAAGATAGGAGTGAATGACATGGAAAAATTGAACTGAATTGAACTCAAGCAGAGCCATTGTAAACCATTTCATATTGAATAAATAACTACATGATCTACATTCTCTATCATCATCAACAATGAGGCTACATACCCAAGACATTGTGGGGTCAATCCCTCATTGGATGAAGAGGGGAGTGGGTCTCTCCTTGTATGGGCTTGCTACTCTTCGCACTCTCCTTATTGGCAGGTGGGGTCGATCCAATGCAAATGTCAGTGAGTTTCTCCTCCACAAAATATTTTCACTGAAAGGTGGGGTATATCAATGAAATGGTCAATGGGTTTGGAGTGGGTTTATTTGGTTGGGGGTTTGGCTCTATAGTGTGTTTTTTATCTTTGATTTTTTTTGTTCTTATATATATATATATATATATATATATATATATATATATATATATATAAATTATTATTTGTTTGTAATACAATTTATATTTAAATTCATGAATAATATGTATTATATAGTTATATATAACCCCATAACCCCCCTAACCCCCTATCCATTAAATCCCCTAACTCCTAACCCCTGACCATAAACCATGTCCACCAAAAAATATTTATTTTGTTAAACGTTGTAATGGTTTTCATATGACACTTGCATCTCAAAGATTCCATTTAGGGCCTAGGTAGTGGTTTTGGAGCATGCACATAGTTTCTAAGGTGGATGAGGGTGGATGGTTATAAATTTACCAAGGTTACTGGGTGGACGGTTAAACATTCATGGTATATTATCAAATATGTATTGATAGTTAAAATCAATCAACACATGCTCAAAATGGATTAGGAGGTTATAGGTTCGTGGGTTATGAGAGAAATCAAGGTCAATGAATTCTAACCAACCAATGATACATATAAGAATATGGAATAAAACTTAACAACAAAAAATTAACCCATATAATAAAATACTTTAAAGAGAATAAATCATATAAAATATATAATCACATACCCCAAACTACATTTCGATAATTCAGTATCATTGATATTCTTCTTCGTCCAACTCCAAATCTGTTTCATCTAATTTAGAATCAATTTCGAAGTCGACATTGGAAGGATTGGGAATAAAAACATTATCATCAATGTCATTTTCTATAATTTCATCGTCAATATCATCATCAAGAACATTTCCATATACAACTAGCTCAACTTCTTCATCTTCTTCATATAACACATCTACTTGATCCTCTGCATAATATTCTTCTTCAATATCATCTTCTTCTTCTACATTATACTTTACATGCCTTCCTCTTGGATCATATCTAACAACACATGACCATCCCTCTTTACCTGTAACATCTGAGTAAATGACCTGCTCACACTGGAATGGAAGAACATAAAGCTCAATACTTAGCTCAAGCATCTATGTATTAACCATGGTAAATCCATTATCATGCTCAATAATAGTTCTTTCAGGATCACATACATTCATCCATAACTTATACCATTTGACCTTGAATATGACTAATTTAAAGGATTTAAAGTCACATTCAAGTATATCATTCAAATACCCATAGTTTCTATTTTCAGATACCTCTAGATGTCTGTCACTTCTAGAGGAAACATTAATGACTTGAAATACTATAGTTATTCCACAATACAATGTTTTTTTCTTGTCATCCAACTTTTTGATGTGAAATTTACGGCCATTGAACGACATACCCTTGTGGTGTTTCAATTTCATTATGTCCAACACATAAAAAATGTATTGTCAATTAACTAACATATTTAGAATTAGTATATATTTTGAGAAAATAAGAGACCACATAGATTAATATAATGGAAAATAAGTAAAAAATGTGGGTGAACATGCTTGCCTATTTATCATTTAAACCATATGCTAAATCAATTTCCCTCTATGTAGGATTGGTATCTTGATTATGATGAGCCTGTTTAGCCAATGTAGCGACCTCTTCACATGATAACCTACAATAACATTGTATACATCGTTCTATCCATACCTTCATTCAATCAAGATTGTTTGCAATGTTTAATGTAGTGAATTCCACTCTCGACCAACTATATGAAAAAATAACAATTCATTAATAATTAGGTACCATGGAAAAGATTAATAATTGATTGAAGAATATGAATTAAATAGGTACAATATAGATAAAAATGAATAAACAAAAGTATTGTAGATCTCTACGATCTAATTACCTTTCACTTTCCTCATTCTACCTTTCCCCAACAGGACCTCCCCTTCAAATATTTTGATGGAGTTGACATCCCAAATGAGAGGAACATTGATATTCACTAATAATTTAGGAAGATAATTATTACTGACTAATATACACCAAGGATTGATATACCATATATCCCTCCACCATAGAACCTTCAAGACATTCTCTTTGTATAACAAAGGCCTTCATTGATTTCAATTGCCTCTCCACCATCCACATTGACCTTGTGTGTATAGGTCCACACATTTCAATCTCCTCAACTTTGTGTATGAGGTAGTGTTCTTGTGCATTGAAAAATGCCGGAGGTAGGTACTTTTACATTTCACACATTAGGTGAGGAAGTTCTCTCCTCCAATACTTTATATCTCTTTATGGATTTCTTTAGATGACAAACGCCTACACATGATGCAATAAAATCATAGGTTTAAGTATGTACATTGCAAGTAAAACACATGTGAACAAGTTCTACAACAAATATTTTTCATAGAAATCAATACTTACCTCATGTATTTGCCAAAATCATACATGACTTGTTTTATGTTGTTGTCAAAGTTTTTTGGAAGAGATAGAGGTAAAACATACTGTAACAAAAAGGGAATCATTATAAACATTAGATCTAGAACATACCATAAAAAAATGGAATCGTTATAAACATTAGAGGTAGAACATACTGTAACGAAAAACTAAACAAAAAAATACCAAAAATATATATACCGATATAGAAATATAAAAAAATAATTACCTTAATGAAGGTATGCTAGTCATGAATTTTTATCCCACTAAATTCACCTTTCTTTGTTAATATATTATTTATGTTTGAAGAGAATCTCATGGGAAATTCGATTTTCCTAATGACCTCTTTTACAACATTTCTTTACTTCTTTGTAAATAACCATGGAACACTATCTCGATGTCCATCATTATTCAAACTAATCACATTTTTCATTGCATGATTGAATTCTTGAATGTCACTACAAATTTTGCCAATTTTGTTTTGTCACTCCTATCTAAGATTCTAAATAATTTTTATGTTAAACATTCTTCTTAATATGCATACATCAAACAAATGAGCTATTTGTAAGTTCTCATAGTAGGGAAACCTGCTGAATTTTATAGCGTACATTTTCATTCCTCATGGAAGCCCATTAATGTCTTGATGACATTTATGAAAAATAAATGAGATCACAACAATAATTGTTAAATAAAATAAACAAAATTCAATACAAATTAAAATTGTGAAACACTAATATATATGAAACATAGACTAATTGCTTACCTTGACAATTTCTATTATATTCCAACTTCCATAGGTGTGGTGTCATTCTTCATGGTTTTATTCCAGTCTCTTCTTTCAAATTGAAAATATTTTTTTATGTAGTTTGATACCTATGGTTATTAAGGAGGAATTGTATATACTCATCAAACGCCTCATTTCCTAAACTTCTTGAATGAAGATATTTCATCCTCGGAACACATACTGGACATGCATATTTAACCTTTGTTTGAAGGCCTACAACATAGGGATTAATGTCACTATAAATTATATATCAAGGAATTATTTAAAAAATATGCATGGTATTTTCAAAAAATTATATACTATTAAAGTGCAGTAGTACATTACATACCACAAAATTGTGTTAGCTCTGGCACATCATGAATTGTCCATGGAATTGTCTAGAGATGGCATGCATAGTGATGTCAACCCATAACTTTAGTAGCTTGTCAATAAGAGGCTCAATATATACATTCATATCTTTAACTTGGTACTTACCTAATTGATTGAAAATACACATCATTCCTACTTTGTATATATGTATATATAAGAAATTACGTAACGAACAAGAAAAATGAAATGTTAAGTTCAAAACATTATTGTAAACAAATACTTGGAACAATCATTGCCAACATTGTGTGCTCCCTCTTTATTGACGTCCAAGGAGAAGGTTATTGTTTATAAAAAAAATAGGCCACACTGAGTAAATAGACCTGATCTCTCCAAATAGATTGACACCATCAACTGCCAATGAAAGCCTAATATTACGATGTTCTTCTTTAAAAATTGGTCATCTTTCTTCGATGTTCCTAAATGCAAAACCATCTATAGGAATTCGAAGAACACCATATTTACTTCTATTATGTGTATGGTAATCCATAAATTGTTGTATGCTTTGGCACCTGAATAATCGCTGCAATCGTGTAATTATGGGAATATGAAGAAGAACCTTGCAAGGCACATGTTGTGCTACAAGATCAGTTCAATATATACTGATTTAACATTGCGAGAATTTTTTTCTAATGCATATTGTCCATAATATATAATATGATCATTATGACATGCATCAATAGCTTGGTACTCCATTCCAATATATTTCATAATCACAGATAATTATTAGTATGTGCGAGGTGATTATGGTAGGATAAATTCACCTAACAATCTACAATGCAAAATATAACTAGTTAATGTAAAGAATAATAATATTAAATATTGTATCATTAATTTACACATTAAATTAATTAATAAAACTAAGAATAAAGAAACAAAACAAAACAAAACATGACCTTTTATGTATATGTGATGAATTATATTGCATACCTTAGGATGTCGGTGAGACAAGTGTTTGACAAGCCATTCTATACCTTTGAGTTCACAAACAAAAATATAGCAGAGATAATATTTGTCATCAAGCCTTCGTAAACAGTTTGTTGTGACTTCTCAATCAGAGGTACACCATGAATATCATCAAAATTGGGATCCATTGGAGCAAAGGTGTCATGAATCAATCCATTTATATCATCATTCTCAATTGTAATGTTATCAGTGTCATATTCTTCCATAGGAATAACTTGATATCCAATATTCACTCCATCTTCCTTAGTGTGGACAACAAGATTTCTACTGCTACTTGGCACATTCCCAAGATCACACATATGATTCCCTTTTCTTTATAATTACAATCAATCAAATGATATTAGTGTATGTAACAAATATTGAAAGGATAGAAATTTCTACGAATACAATAAATACAAACACATGTAATGAGTACTAACTTACCAAAGGACAATATTCATACCCCACCTTCAACGTGTCCAAACTGTCTACAATTCCTATCATCTATTGTTATTAAAATTCTTATTCTATTGAATCCCTTGGATTGATTTCAAGGGAAATAACATTTCCTATCACCCTTTGCTTCGAATGCCACAAATAACCTTTGAAGTGTCCTATCATTTTCCTCTGGAGTAATTTTATATGGCATTGTAATTAACTGTTATAAAAAATTCCAATGTGTAAATATAAGTACGGTATATAAATATATTCTACCAATTTCACAAATGTAAATGCGTTTCTATAGGCCAAAAAACATAATACACATAATATAGAGGAAGAGGAGCTATGACCCCATGTGAGAGGAATTAAACGAAAGATAAAAAAATTCATGGTTGTCCTTTTGTCAAACTATTGGGACACATCCTTCCAAAATTTGTAAACATTTTTGTTAAATGGTTGGCATGCATCCTCCAACCTTTTGCACTGGGTCAAAATCCAATATTGTTGAAATTAGGGAAAGAGAAAAAACTTGAGATATCACCCTAGTATACAATATTTAGGGTTTACAACATATCCACAGTATTATAACTTGTAACATGTAAATTACCAACAACATGCATGGGTTTTTCTTGAAAGGGCATGCATTTTTCATCATGCTCTTTTTTTATGCTCTGTTATGCATTTTCCCTTTATGCATTTTTTTTCATTTACAAGGCATTTTTTATAATCTCTGCACATAATATGGTTTTTGGTTTGAAAATGAAAAACTAAATGTACAATATGTAAAATTATAAAATACAAAATCCACAATTTGAGTCACTCAATTTGGACGTCATATGAGTCTTGAGCATGCATTTTACATAAAGATAGTTTTAGCCTCCATTTTATAAAAAGTCTTCAATCTTGGTTCAAGGAAGACGTATTGTTTCATTTGAAACTACAATTACGGTGATATAGGTAGACTTATAATTTTATTATATTCACCTCAAATATCTTATAACTAAATTTGAAGCTATATTTAGGAATGGGATTGCATTTCCATTAGGTCACTTTCTACTGTTTTGGTATTTCAATTTACAAGGAAGATTTTGTTTCTTTTACACAACAATCACATTTGTGTTTGAAAATGAAAAAAAATATATATATGCATGTGTAAATTATCTAATACACCCTCAACAACTTGAATCACTCAAATTGGAGGTACTTAAGTTCATTTTACACTAGGGAAAAATTATAGTTTAAAAGAAAAACATGTATTTATTATGTGTGAGTGTGCATTTTTAGATGTGGATACTATAACAAGATTGAATTAGGGTTGTATGAAACAACATAAAGCCAATTAATCCTTCCATTATTTACCAAATGGTTGGAATGAAAAATCAGTAATGGAAACAATGAGAATTGGATGGGTGGAAAATTATAACATACCCATCCTACAATAAGGAATAAAATATTTTTTGATGTAGGCTTGCATTTTAGAGGACATATTGGGAATTTTCGGTAAAAAATCCTTATGCCATGTATAAAGGGTAAAAATTTCCTTGTAAAACAAAGAGGTCAAATTGTTAAAACTGGCCTTGTTGAAATGCACACTAGAACGAGGGAATTTCACACAGAATAGTGAAATTGGTATGATTATATTAGGGATATATAGGTTTATAAAACATCAATTCCTTCAGATAAATTATGCATGCCCCATGGTGAAAAATGCACTCCCTGAAAAGGAAAAACACATGAACACATGGCAGATGAAAAATGCATGCCCTAGGAAGAAACATGCATGCCTTGTGTTGGTAATTGTATGTTGGTCTTATGAAATTACATGAAAAAAGGGTATTGAGGAAAATGCATGACCTGTAAGGGAAAAATGCATGTCTCAAGTTGAAATTGACCCGGTTGAAATGCATGCCAGATTGAGAGAAATGCACGCCCAATGGTGAAATTGGTATGATTATATCAGGGATATATAGGCTTATGAAACATCCTTTCCATCAGATAAGTTTTTCATGCCCTATGGTGAAGAATGCACACCCTTAAAAGGGAAAATGCATGAAATCAGGGCAGATGACAAATGCATGCCCTAGGAAGAAAAATGTATTCCTTGTGTTTGTAACTGTATGTTGACCTTAAGAAATTACATGAAAACAAGGAATTGATGAAAATGGATGCCCTGTAAGGAAAAAATACATGTTTCAAAATAAAAAATGTAAGTCGAGGCCATGAGATTGCATGTTTACATAGTAAGGAGGAATATGCACACCTTGTTAATGACAAATGCACATCTAAACTATAAAAATGCATGGCCTTGACATGTTATGCATCCCTATGCTAGCCTAAACCCTAAATGGTTCTTCCTTAGCCCATTTGAATAGTTTACATAGGAGGATGAATGGAAAGGGATGTTGATTCATTGTGTATGATCAAAGCTACTATGGCATATATTATAAAAAACCTGAACCCATGTTTGGAAATCTATTTGGAAACACACATATGTATTTAACCTTGTATGTTGAGTTGTTTCTCGAGTCCCAGAATCTTAGAAACTTGTAGTATTTGTAAGTCTCCCACGCCTATGGTTGAATTCAGATGCATGAAATATATCTTTCTTACAATTTAATTTGAGATTAAGTGTGTGTGTTTGTATTATAGTTGGAAACATTTGTAATTTTGCTTTCATAATTACCCTGACACATTATGGCAATCATTTTTTTATTTTCCAATTTACAATGCTCGAGGAAAACTCTTGAGTACTTCCCCTCATTTAGAGGATGGAAATTTTTCATTAATTGTCAAAATTCCTACGTCCATGGTTAAAAAATGCTACAAATCTACTTAAGTGTGCTTATAAGAATGCATGAAAAGTTATGTAAAAGTATTATTTGTAATACATTATCTCATATCTGTAAAGATTAATTTACTTTTCTTAACAAAATTTCTTTAGAAAAAAATACCAATATAACTCTAAATCATTTAAAAAAAAGTCAATTCCCTTCCAAGGGTTTCCTCAACGAGAGTGTGCATTCCAAGACTTCCATTCCTCAATGTCCATTCCTGTTAGTGTGCATTTCTCAAAAAACAATTTCAACTTTGAACCTATAAAACCATGTCGGTAATTGAAATAGGGGTTTCCTCTACCATGGGTGCAACAGTTGAAATAGGTGGTTCCCAAAATGAAAATTTCACTATCAAAAAATTCCAGGAGTATGCTGATGCATGGAGAGACACAACGAATTGTCCAACATGTATGCTAAATATCCTAAAAAGAGTAGAGGTTTTTGACTTTATGTTTGGACCCTTTCATTTCATAAATGATGAGATATATATGGACATAGCTAATTATGATGAAATATGTATGGAACTAAAACTATTTGGATAAAGTGTTTACCTAGAAGTTGATTTGCTTGCAAGAGAAAAACAAATTCCACACAGAGGGGGAGTAAAATTTAACTCCAAAAAAACTTCCAAGGTAGAAAATATTGAGATGTCTAGTGAAATATGTGGGAAAAAGGTATATGTTCCCAGGAACGGTTTAGGAATGTGAGATGTTCCCAAGGGAGTATACAAGTATTTGATTGGGATTGTCCTTAGGATAGTAATGAATCATTATAAGACTGATATTTTCGGTAAATGCATGAGGCTAGTCATTTATTGGTTTGAAGACCGGGTCATAGATGTTCATCATCTATTGGTTAAAAAAATATATTCTTCCCTTGAAGAAAGTAAAAAAAAAATATCAAGTTCATTTTCTCCGGCACACTGCAAAAAATTATCGATTTTTATCGAACCAGTGACCAAACACACCCTCTTAAAACCTACAATGGGAGATCAAAAACAAAGAAACCCATTGAGGAAGTATCTGAACAGACTACATTTTATGGTGTGGAAATCAGTTTTGATACAGCTTCCGAAGATGAAGTTAATGATGTCAAAAGTTTAAGAGACCTACATGAATCTATGAATGAAGCTGAGGAGCCGAAAGGTATGGAGAATTATATAGAAATAAGAAATTATAATATTTATGTTACTTTAGAAACTATAATTGATATGATTACTCCTAAAAATGGCATTACTTGAGTATAATGTCCCTATTATGGGCATTGATTCTACCTCTCCAAGTTCAAATGTGAACAATCCAACATACATTTTTGATAACATATTTGTTTTTGGGGCATTTGATAGAATGACGCATAACATACTTGTTCCAATGGAGGATTCTTCCTTTATATACAGTTGGAAAAAATGTGAACTAAAGCATAGGGATAATGTATTTGAATGCTTGAAGAACATTGCAAATATGCAAAAAAAAATTGTGAAGAAAATACAAGAATCAAACAAAAATACAGAAAAAAGATCGTGTTATTGCTAGATTATGAAGTGAGTTATCCTACTTTATAGAGGAATGTAAGAGGGATATTGATAATTCCAAGGCAACGTTCAAAATTTAATTGGCTACATATAAAAGAATCATTTCAAATCTTCAATAAGAATTGAAAAGTAGACCACCAGTTTTGAATATACCTCCATTGAAAATTGCAAGTAATTTGGATGTGGATGAATTACAAACGAGTTTGGAGGAGAAAGAGGAATTTATTGTAATTTTTATGAATTTGAAAAAAAGTGATAGAGCTATGTCAAAAGAATAATTCAAAGATTGAAGAATATAAGAATACAATGAACAGTTTGAAGAAATAAAATGTTAACTAAGGTGTTATCACATAAATTAGTAAGGGGGGTGTTTTCCTAAGAAGTGACCCCCTTTGGTGAAAAAATGGCAAGTAGTGGGTCAAAAACCCACTTATCCTAAGTTCAAGGCGCAAGAGCGCATTGTGCTAAGAATAAAGTAGATCTAGGCGGCCAAAACCTGCACGCTCAGATCTACGTGCAGGTTCAATTCCAGACCCCACCAGGCTTTCTGCCTTTAATAGGGTGGGGGCGGGTGGGTCCTATATGGCGGTTTCCTAGTGCGGGCCCCCCACTATCGTGGCACCTTCTTGTGATGTTGGAAACCACCCCGCCCCCCCTAAAAAATCTTACCACCTACGCCCCCTCCGATATACCACTTACCTCCTCCGCTTACTTCTCCTGCCTCCACCAACATCTGTCTCCCACTCTGTCTCTCACCTTCTCCCGTCACATCCTCCACTCCCACTCCCCATCTCGTTACGCTACACCTGTCCTCCACTCACCGTTGGTCCATAGCCCCTTGTCACTCCCACCTATCATTTCTTTCCAACTATCCTACCGCTCATGTTCGCCCTGGTAGATGGTCCCATCCTGTCTACTGTCTCAGCCTCTCATCTTCCCCCACATCATCTCCCTGTCTCACTACACCTTTGACTTGTCCCAACATAGTGTACACACCTTCTTCCGCCCACACCTTCCATGTCACCTTCCATCTATCTCGCCTGACCACATGGGCACCCCTCGTCTCACCTCCATGACATTGGCGCCATCGTCCCAGCCAAGTCTTATCCACGTCCGCCATCCGAGTCCCTTTGCAAGGTTCTAGCAAAGAGAAAACAACCAAGGGAAGGCTGCCACATCTTCAGGAGAAGAGTTGACCTGGGCTTCTCTGATCCCGATTAAAAAATTAATGCAAATAAGGAAGGTGGGTGAGACATCATCTCCTTCCTTAAATAGAAGGTCAGAAAGGGACAAAGCGCACAGGTAGGTTGTCAGTCTGGACTGACATAGATCGCGTCTGACAGAAGATTTCATGGTCAGTCTAACTAGAATCTGCATGTGTATCCTGACAAAGAAGCTCATCAATGTAAAACCTTTAATGTATGACATGATCACGTTTCAGGAAATAGAGCCATTTCTAAGTATATGAAGGCAATTTTTCCATTTTTGTTGGTATCGATGGTAGAGCTAATCTCCCAATTGTAAAGTTTTAGAGAGGCCTTTGGTTCTCTGGTTATAGACTGATATTTGAGACTTCTTGTTTAATGGTAACCAACCTCTTCCTTACTCTTTTATTCTGACTCTTAAAGCCCGAGCATGGATGATCCAATCAGGTGTTGTAATGACTATATAATGTAGGTTTGATTATATCGGTTTTTGTAGCATTTTAAGTTTCTTGAAGTTCTCAAATCTGAGAGGATATCATATTTGAGAATTTTCCTCAAAAGGTCGTTGGAAGACCGGATGTCTAGAGAAGACTTTCATTCCTCTCTCTTTGTTTCTCCACCTACTCACCATTATGCAACTTACTGGCCTAAGTTAGATCAAGACCTCACCTATCTCTATATTTCCAACCCAGTTTTCTAAGTTAAAACGATATTGTTATGAGTTTACTTCCATTTAGTCACCCTTTATAAACAACCTGTGACATATAAACTGATGGGTATTGGGCTTACTCCTGCTGCAATCCAGGAGTGACTCCTGGTGCTAACATTTCTGGCACCGTTGCTGAGGATGAAGTTGAATATTTTCCCCAGGATTGAACGACATTGAGCCTTTGATTCTGAAGGTGCATTAGGCATCAGAGCCCTCCAATATTTTTGTTGTGAACCTGGCGAATCCATTGTGACGAATCCATTAGGGAACCTACTATTTCAGTTGTGGCTTCCAGAGGCAGGCACATGAGGTCTACCCCTTAGTTTCCCTTGACAACACCTAAAGCATATCTAGAGAATATTATTAGAAAAGGAAAGGCCCTCAGAGAAGGAGATTCTACTGCTGAACCAAGTATTTCTAATAATTCTCATTACCCTGTGTTAAAGACACCCATATCTGCTTCTCAGTTTCCTATCAGACCTCTTGTTGGAGTTTCTAATTTTTTAAATTTCGAGAGTGTTCCTGTTAAGTTTTCTTCTCTCGGTCTGGGAATCGAGAGAGAAAGCATTATCACTCCTGTCTCTCCTGGCGTTGCATCCTGGTCTAGACTCAAGAATTTAGAAGATTTTCCCACCCCAGGCTTTACCATCCTTCTCCTATTACTATTGCTATTGTTGTTCCCACACCAATATCTAACCCCTTAAGCCCTGTAGCCTTTTCTTCAAATCCTCTGCTGATGCCTTTTCTTCCTGCAAGCTCATTTCTAGTCTCCCTAGGTTGAACCCCTTCTCCTCCAAGTTCTCCTCAATATCACATTCCTTTGGTAGGTGCTCATCCCCTTATAAACATAATGGATTCCATAGTGGCTGTGAGATATGCCTCACTGGTCTTACCTCAGCCCATGAATCCTCTCCCTGCTGGAGATTACTTAAAGTATATGCCTAAATTCACTAGAGAGAATGACATAACTATTGAAGAGAACCTTGCTACCTTCTACAGTTATGCAGACAACTTGAACATTGAAAATGAAGATGTATGGATGAGAGTCTTTGTCCAAAGTCTTGATGGTGAGGTGAGGAAATGGTTTAGGGGACTGACCCCTTGATCTATTGTTGGGATTGAGGCTCTAGATAATGCCTTCTTGAGACAGTGGGGAGATAAAAAATATTTCATGTATTATATGACAGAGCTTGGGTCCTTGAATAGAAAGGAAGGAGAGTATGTCTCTCACTTCTCCAAAAGATTCAATAAGATGTACAATAAGATCTCTGCTGAAAGAAAACCTTCAGAAGCCTCTACCAAAATCACTTATGCTAGTGCCTTTGACCCCAATTTATGCCTCCTACTTAGAGAAAGAAGAGCTACTTCCTTGGCTAACATGCAATATGCAGCCCTGGAAGTAGAATCCAATGTGTTGGTGGTTAATAATCTTAGAGGCAAATCTGACAGAGACAGGGGAAGAGGGAGATCTGAGGCCTCAACCTCTGGTTCTTCTATAGCTCATCCTCAAGTAGATGAATTGACCAATATGGTAAAGTATTTGTCTGCAGATATGGAGAAAATTAAAATGGAGGGGAAGAAGACATAAAAAAATCCACAAAACATTGATAATAGAGGCAACTTTAGAAGGCCGAACAACAATGCTCCTCACATTATGACAAGGGAATAAAAGGATAGAGATAGAAATGATCAGAAAATCCAGGTTCCTTTTCAAAATAATCTTGTTACTGATGTGGAGAGGGAAGAAGAGGAGCTTGACCCTAAAATTCATTATATTGGAGATACCTCCCCTTTTCTCTATTTGACTCAATCTTCCTATGAGGAGTCCTTCCTGAACAATCAAATAAATGAGCTGAGTAAGGGGGAGAAGGCCAATGCGAATCTAAATAATTATAACCTCAGTTCAAATAAGAAAGAAGGGAAGTCTGACATCGCTGATCAACCTCTCATAGCATAGAAATATGTTAAGAAGGCAACAAATATTGCCAAGGAAAAGAAAACTCAAAATCCCTCGCGAATAGCCAAAGACCTTGTCCCAAAGGTGAGATAAATTCTGAAGCCTCCTTCTTCTTTTAACTTTAAGCATGAAATGCAAAAACTCAGAATTCTTGTCCCCCTTTCAGAGCTAGTTAAACATGAATATTTCAAAATGTCTCTCTCTAAGATGTTGTAGTCCGATACACCTTATCTTCCCTCAAATTCAGTGAATCTTCAAGAGGAAAAACTAGCAGTCCTCTTAGGCCCTATGGTAGAAGATAGAGATGATTCATCCCCTCCCTTCTACACATCCCTAAACATACACGATAAGGTGCTGCATAATTTCCTGATGGATTCAGGGGCTTCCCATAACCTCATGCCTAAAACAGTCATGGAAGAGCTCAGGCTGGAAGTAACAAAGGCCTATCATGATTTGTACTCTTTCGATTCAAGGAGGGTGCAATGTCTTGGAGTCATCAAATATCTAGAGGTAACCCTTTTTTATCTTCCCATGAAGAGTGTGGTCATGGATATTATGGTGGTTGATGTTCCTCCTAAGTTTGGCATTCTATTGTCAAGATCTTGGATAAAAAGTCTTGGGGGAACATTTCAGATGGACCTCACATATGCTACCATTCCAGTCTTTGGAGGGGAGCACAGAAGATGGTACATAGAAGCTCAACTGGCCTACATTGTTAGTGATGAGGCAAACCCCACCAATCATCCCATATTTTCCCTTGATATTGATTTGGGATCCCGTTTGTTGCAGCTCACCAACACCCCTGAGGCTCCTGTTTAGCTCAGAAAGAGGCCAATTAATCCCCTTGAAGATTCTTCCCCACTTACTTCTGTATGGAAAGTTTTCTTTGATGGAGATTTTTCTAAAGATGGTGTTGGTGCTGGGGTAGTTTTGGTTTCCCCTATTCAAAAAACTATATCTCTATCATACAAGTTAGAGTTTGAAGCCACCAATAATGTGGCAGAGTACGAGGCTCTCATTTTGGGTTAAGGGCTACAAAGGACATGGGGATTAAAGAAATATCTGTGTTTGGTGATGCTAAGATGATCATTCAACAGATCACAAACATTGATTAGGCCAAACACCCTCGGCTTAGGAGCTATAGAAATGAAGCTTGGGACCTCATCGACAGTTTTTTCCTGGCCTTCAATATATCATTTATTCCAAGGGGAGAAAAGTTGTGGCTAATTCCCTGGCTATTTTAGCAACCAATTTCAGAGTCTCTCTACCACCCAAGCTCATGTATGATAGAAAAGTGAAATACAGGCCCTCCATACCTGACAATGTCAAACATTGGAAGGTTTTTGAGGATGATCTTGAAATCAAAAGATTCCTGGAGACTGTTGATGAATTCTCTGCATTGCACATTGATCAAGACTCTGCTTCTGAAACTAGCCCTTATGTTGAAGATCTTCTGACAATATTGTTGATCATCATATTGTTCAGCTACCTAGCAATCACATTCCAAAGGGACTGGTTCCATTGGAAAGAATTTTTGATAGAAATGATGTGGTAGTAAAGGGTAAAATCTCAAATGCTAATGCTGATACAACTGAGTGTAACATCGACACAGAGGAGGAGCCAAATTTTGTCAAGTTGTCAAGAAGATTGACAAGAGAATAAAGGACCAAGTATGTTGAGTTATTAAGGGAATTTGTTGATGTATTTGCTTGGACCTATGAAGACCTCAAAACATATGACACAACTGTCATTGAGCATAAGATCCCACTAAGAGAAGATGCTAAGTCATTTATGCAGAAGCTAAGACAGATTAATCCTATGTTGCCCCCTGTTATGGAGAAAGAAGTAAAGAAGCTATCAGATGCCCAGATCATTGTCCCCTTGAGATATTCTGAATGGGTCGCCAATCTGGTCTCGTGAGAAAGAAAAGTGGAGAAATCAGACTCTGTGTCGATTTCAAAAATTTGAATAAGAGCTCAAATAAGGATAATTACCCCTTGCCAAAGATGGAACACATATTGCAGAGGGTAATAGGTGCATCTAGGATTTCCATTATTGATGGATTTTCCAACTACAACCAGATCTCTGTTTTACCCGAGGAAAGAGAAAAGACAACCTTCACCATTCCTTGGGGCACATTCATGTATGCCAAAATGCCTTTTGGATTGATGAATGCAGGGGAAAATTTTCAACGGGCCATGGACATAGCCTTCATTTGGGAAAATGATCAGTTTATGGTGATCTATTTGGATTACATAATGGTCTTTTCTAGATCTGATAAGGAACATTGCTATCATCTGAGGAAGGTCTTCTTGAAATGCAGAAGGTTTGTTCTTTCCTTAAATCCAAAAAAAACTTTGTTTGCCATGAAGGAGGGAAAGTTGTTGGGGCATATAGTATCTGCTAAGGGAGTGAGGATTGATCCCAGCAGGGTGGAGGTGATCCAAACCTTATCAATCCCAAGGTCCAGGAAAGAAGTCCAGTCTTTTCTGGGCAAGATTAACTTTCTGAGGAGGTTTGTTTCCAATTTTTCTGAAATGGTGAAAATCATAACAACCATGCTCAGGAAGGGAAATGAAGTAAAATGGATTTCCAAGTCTAGAAATTATTTTGAACAGATCAAGAAAGAATTGACTAAAGCGCATGTGCTTATCAATGTCGATTATTCTAAAGATTTTCTAATTTTCTCTTTTTCTTCATTTGATACAGTGGCAGTTGTTTTGTTGTAGAAAAATGTTGAGGGATTGGAACAACC
Organism: Picea engelmannii; assembly: GCA_009831015.1. NCBI lineage: Eukaryota > Viridiplantae > Streptophyta > Pinopsida > Pinales > Pinaceae > Picea > Picea engelmannii. Next base: position 229,467 of record ML785621.1, on the reverse strand, counting down.
TATCTCCTTTTTTAGTAGGGCATTGAGGGATGTTGAGATCAGGTATGACATCATGGAAAATAAATCCCATTCCTTGGTGAAATCTCTCAAAGCTTTCAAAGTCTATGTCTTGCACTCAAAGGTCATTGCATATGTTCCTTCAACTTTTTTGAAGGACATTCTTATTCAACCTGACATAGATGGTAAAAGGAGCAAATGGATTGCCAAAATCCTTGAGTTTGATATGGAAATGAAGTCCACCAAGCTAGTTAAGGGGAAAGGTTTAGCCAAGTTCTTGGATGAATGTAATTGTAAAGCCTTGGGGGTTAAATTAGTTAATTCTTGCTCAGAGAATCAACAAGCATAGTTGTCTAACAAAAGCTCTCAGGATAGCTTAGCACTAGTAGAATGCACCTGGTATGGAGACATATTATATTTTTTGCAATAACTAAATCCTCTTGATGGAATGGGGAAGAGAAAGGAAAGAGATTTAAATCTCAAAGCAATCAGATATTTCCTTATTGACCAGGTCTTATATTGGAAGGACCCTCTAGGAGTGCTTCTGAGATGTCTAAACCCACAGGAGGCCCAAAGAATTATGTTTTCTTTTCATAGCAGCCTATGTGGAGGACATCATTTCTGGAAGACCACAACCTACAAAATTCTCAGGGTTGGGTACTACTGGCCCACTTTATTCACTAATTTCTGCAGAGAGACCAGAGCCTACATCAAATGTAAAAAATTATCAGGAAAGCAACAACTCAAATCCTTGCCACTGAAGCCTGTAATATCTTCAACACCCTTTCAGCAATGGGTGTTGGACTTCATTGGGGAGATTCATCCTTCTTCAAGTGGTCAACACAGATGGATATTAACTGTAAAAAATTATTTCACCAAATGGATAGAAGCCATCCCTACCAGGAGTGCTTCACACAAGGTAATCACTAGCTTCCCAGAGGATATCATAGAAAGGTTTGGCTTTCCAGATAGAATCATTACTGACAATGATGCATATTTAAAGTCTAATCCGTTGATCAAGTTCTGTGAGAATTTTGGGATTTCATTAATTCACTCCACTCCTTATTATCCCCAAGGAAACAGACTAGTAGAGTCATCTAACAAAAGTCTGATCAAGCTTATTAAAATCCCTTTAGAAGATAATAAGAAGGCATGGGATTCAAAGCTAAAATTTTCTCTATGGGATGATCGAGTGAAACAAAAATATCCATAGGTATCTCCCCTTCCCAACTTGTTTATGGAACAAAAGTTGTTTTCCCTTCTCAGCTGGCTCTACCTGTAGCAAAATTCTTTCAGGATTATAAGGGAGAGCCTGGTGATATGATCAGAAGGATTCATCAACTGGTGGAAGTGCAGCAAACCAGAGAGAAGGTGATGTACAAAGATCATGACCATCAACAAAGGATCTAGCAAGCCTTTGACAGAAAGACAAGAAAAGGAGATTTTCAGCTGGGAGATCTAGTGATTAAATGGGATGCACCTAGGCAGGAAAGAGGAAAGCACAATAAGTTCAAAGCCCTGTGGATCGGGCCTTTCCTAATTTCTGAAGTATTTTCAAAAAATACTTACATGTTGCAGGACTTGAAGGGAGAAGAAGTTTTTAATGGCCCTATGAACGAGCATTCCCTGAAGAAATTTTTTACTTGAGCCACAGGTGGCTCTCATGTATTGTAAATATTGTTTTTCTTTTGTTTCTATTTTCATTTCATAAGTGACTCTGTATCCCAATAGTAAGGCACTGAAGCTGCAAAAAGGTTCTTAGAGCCTCGCAGGGAGGTCTCTATCCCCCATGGAGCCAAATGTTATCACATAAATTAGTAAGGGGGGTGTTTTCCTAAGAAGTGACCCCCTTTGATGAAAAAATGGCAAGAAGTGGGTAAAAAACCCACTTATCCTAAGTTCGAGGCATAAGAACACATTGTGCTAAACAACAAGAAGATCGAAGCAGCCAAAACCTGTGCGTTCAAATCTACGACGTAGGTTCAATT
>ML785621.1:214488-227338 GCA_009831015.1 Picea engelmannii | reverse complement strand
CCCCCCCAAAAACCTCTTACCACCTACCCCCTCCTCCGATATACCACTTACCTCCTCTTCTTACCACTTCCACCTCTGCTGACATATGTCTCCCACTCCGTCTCTCACCTCCACCCATCACATCCTCCACTCCCACTCCCCATCTCGTTATGATGCACCTATCCTCCAATCATTGTTGGGCCATAGCCACTTGTCACTCCCACCTATCATCTCTTACCAAGTGTCCTACCGCTCATGTACTCCCTGACAGATGGTCCCATATTGTCTGCTGTAGCAACCTCTCATCTACCCCTACATCATCGCCCCGTGTCAATACACCTCCGACCTATCCCAGCGTAGTGTACAAACCTTCCGCTACCCGCACCTTCCATGTCACCTTCCATCTGTCTTGCTTGACCACATGGGTGCCCCTCCTCTCACCTCCATGACGTTGGTGCCATCATCCCCGCCAAGAGTCTTATCCACCTTCGTCATCTGGGTCCCTCTGCAAGGTTCCAACAAAGAAACATAAGCCAAGGGAATGTCGCCACGTCTTCAGGAGCAGAGTTGACATGGGATTCTCCGATCCTGATGCAGAAATTAATGCAAATAAGGAAGGTGGGTGAGACATCATCTCCTTCCTTAAATATAAGGTCAGAAAGGGACAAAGTGCAGAGACATTCTCTCAATCTGGACTGACATAGATCATGTCCCACAGAAGAATGCATGGGTAGTCTGACCAACGTCTGCATGCGCAGCCTAATAGAGAATCTCATCAACATAAATCCTTTAATGTATGACATGATCACGTTTCAGGCAGCAGAGCCAATTCTAAGTATATGAAGTCAATTTTTTTCCATTTTGGTTGGTATCGATGGTAGATCTAAGCTCCCAATTGTAAAGTTTTAGTGAGGCCTCTAGTTCTCTGGTTATAGACTGATATTTGAGACTTCTTATTTAATGGCAGCCAACCTCTTCCTTACTCTTTTCGTATGACTCTTAAAGCCCGGGCATGGATGATCCAGTCAGGTGTTGTAATGAATGTATAATGTAGGTTTGATTATATCGATTTTTGCAGCATTTTAAATTTCTTGAAGTTCTCAGATTTGAGAGGATCTCATATCTAAGAATTTTCCTCCAAAGGCTGCTGGAAGACCAGATGTCCAACGAAGAATTTCATTCCTCTCTCTTTCTTTCTTCACCTACTCACCATTATGCAACTTACTGGCCTAAGTTAGATCAAGACCTCACCTAGCTTTGTATTTACAACCCAGTTATCTAAGTTAAAACGATATTGTTTTGAGTTTACTTCCATTCGGTCACCATTTATAAACAACCTGTGACATATAAACTGATGGGTATCGGGCTTACTCTTGCTGCAATCCAAGAGTGACTCCTAGTGCTAACATAAGGTAATACGTTGAATCAGAGAAGAAAGGAAATTTTCGGTGCAAAAGGGCATATTAAAGAACTTCAAAAGGAAATAAAGAGGCTTAGTAAACAAGGTGACAATGGTAAGGATAAATGTAAAAGTCGGGGTATGGGTAAGGGAAAAAGGTAAAAGTAAGGGCAGTGTAACAAAAGAGAATATTACAGAACTCAAAAAGGAAACACAAAGTTAGAGTAAAGAAGGTGGAAAAGATCAGGATAAAGGTAAATTCAGGGTATGGGTGAGGGTAAAGATATAAGATAGGGTATTCCAACAAAACAAATTCCTTCAAATGACTTGGAAAACTCTAGAGAAAGAAAAGAGAAGATGTCTCAGAAATCTACCACATTAAATAGTGTTCTAGTTGATCTCTATGGCCCATCACCAATGGTGAAATCATTGAAGAGGACGATAGTTGAGATAGGTGAAAATATTAAAGAGCTCAATAATGAACTCTTGTAGAAATGAAAGGCACAATATTTGGGATGTGACGCAGAGATACAAAAGTTGAAATCCCAAATTGATTTGTAGCAGAAATTACATAGTACAACAATAATTGAGGTGGTGCCAATTTTGTCTGTTACATCAGAGAAACGATATTTGAGATAAAAAGAACTTGAGAATGAAGTACAAAAACTCAGGGGTCAATTGGTTGCCGTTCGATCCCAACTGAAAACAAAAAATGAACAAATTGAAAAGAATAAAAAGGACAATGATGAGAAGTATAAGAAGAATGCAAAAATGTTGAAAAATCAAGCAAAAAATAAAACAAGATTGGAAGAAAAATTGTAAAATTATGTAAAGAAAATTAAAGATCTAGAGAAACAAATACAACATGTTGTTATTACAGTTACAGAACAATAAAAAACCTCTACAACAAGAAAGAGAGGCTCTACAATTTTTTATTCATCTCAAGAACAGGGATTGCAGAAACCTCCAAAGAAGCGTAGGGTAGTTACAAAATAACATCGGTTATTTACCATGTACTCCATATAATTACATTTAAAGATGTAATATATATCATTATTTCGACAATTTATTAACAATGTATTTTATTTTATGCAATTAATGACAAGTATGAGTGTGTATAGTTATTGACATGTATGAGTGTCTATAGTCACATAAAAAAGCATGCAATACTTTAAACGTTACTTGAGATTGAGTTATACACATATACACCACCATTCTCATCTTGTTTGCAATATGTTTGAGTAAAACATAAGTAGTTTCATGTATTTGACATTTTGATATAACAATGGTAATTGCATAGATTAATCTTTGTTGTAATGGATATGAAACATATATGTATCAAGTATGAATATGGCTTGTAAAACAATAATTGCACATGCAAATTACAATACATACACAAACTGCAAATGCAAAATTTTCCCAATTTCCTCCACAATGGTAATTTTCATACCATGACCACTCATAATCCGATATATGGATAAAATATAGAACTTAGCACATGCAATATATATATATATATATATAACTTTCAAAGATTACATATTTATATACATACATAATCTTAAACCCTAATATGCAAGCAATCTTGCACAAATACCCTACTGGGTATGTTCATATACAACAATAGTCCACAACCACAATATTTCACTTGAGGAATCATTAATCTATCATCTATCACTATAAAGAATTTCAGAGTTGCATATGTAACAATACATATTAGTTCATGAATGTAACCCCAAATCAAAATGTATATTTCACCCTACACCAAATTCTGGGGACACTACAACATATATACAGCCTGCATTTTTCCATAACAAGGAATGCATTTTTCTTAATGCCCCGTTTTCATGAAATTTCATAAGGATAGTATGCATAATGTGCATAATTCATATAAATATAATTTGTTTTCCTAACATTGTGATTTAAGGAAGATATAATGTAAATCCTAACAAAAGGATTCCATTTTTCACTCCATGGTATGTTCAAACTTCATATACAACAACAACCTACAACAGGGATAATTTTAAGGATGAAAATTTATATTAAAATGTAGAAACACGGGCTAATCTTACTAGTCCTTAATATGCAAAATGTAAAAATTTTGGCGATAGTTTTGTAAAAATATTCAAATTTCTAATTATTTTATATAGTTTCTATAAAATTTTGGCGATTTTAAGGTAAAATAATTTTATCCTATGGAATTTGGGTGAATCATTTTTAGAAAATAAATAAATTGGTGAATGTTTTTTGGGAAAAAAGATGGAAAATTAGCCCATTGGTGAAATTTAGTCCCTAAAATCATCTATGGTCCACAACCACAATATTTCACTTGTGTAATATTTAATCTATAATCTATCACTATAAAGCATTTCAGAGTTGCATATGAATCAATACATATTAGTTCATTTATGTAACCAAAACCAATATATATATTTCACCCTACACCAAATTCTTGGGACACAACAATATATGTACAACCTGTGTTTTTCCCTAACAGAGCATGCATTTTCCTCAATGCCCCATTTTCATGAAATTTCATAAGGATAGTATGCGTAATGTGCATAATTCATATAACAATATAAATTTTATCAAACATTGTGATTTCAAGAAGTTATCATGCAAATACTATCAAGGGCATGCATTTTACAACATGCCCCATTTTCAAGTAGAAAACACATAATTTCCATTTTTGAGCCTACTTTTTCTTATTAAGAAATACATATCTCATATTAAGGAATGAATTACTCATTTTCCTCTATATATATCATCTCATCATACAAAATTCACCACTGTAGCTTTTCTACAACTTTTCTACAACCCTGGAGCTTGTAATATTTCATGTAATATTGACCTGTTCATTCTATATTTCATCAAAAGGTCATGATATTTGTGCATAGAAATCATCCCTTTTGGAGTCTAAATTCACTCCTAATTGTAAAAGCATTTTAAAACTATTGTAATCATCAAGTTACAACTTAAAAATTAAATTACATAGGCTTATCCAACTTTGGGCATGCACCTTCCTATAGCCAACTTTAACAAATTCACCCTTCAATTTTACAAGGAAATTGTTAGCCTCTATGTACATAAGGTAGGTGTTTGTATGAAACTTCCACTATAAGGATATAGGTAGGTGTATAATCACAAATTCCACCTTATTCAAGTTGAACCAGTCAATTTGGGTCAACTTTGAGATTAGGGTGTGCATTTTACTCTAATGTCGTTTTGACTTCAGATTTACATGTAACCCCAAATCTAGGTGCATGAAAGAAACCTATCTTGTTCTTAAATTGAACTTTAGATGACATGGGTAAATTTTCCATATATAAAACTCCATATTAAAACTTATAAAACAATATTTGGAGCTACACAAAAGCTTGGGCATGCATTTTAATTTGTTCACTTATTATGGTTGCGACCTTTCAAATTACAAGGAAAACATTGCCTCTTTTGCACAAGAAACCTTTTTAAACTTGCAATTGCAAACTTAACAACATGAATAGGTCTAATATGATAAACTGCATATTGGGAAGTTGGTTGTCATTGATGTCAACCCTTGGAGCATTTGAGATACCATAGAGTTTTGATCGAGATTGATGGTGAGTTACTTGTCATTGATGTCAAAAACAGTGGTTGATGTTAGCAAATGTGTTGGGTGCATTTGGTGAAGTATACACAAATCCCCAAAGGTGTGGTCATGAGACCCAAAGTTGTTTGGGGAATAAGGACATGAAGAAAAATTCAAATGAAGGTAACACATTCATAGATGGATAGTCCTTGTCATGTTGTTTCTGGTGATAGTTGGTACACCATGTGGTTCCTCATGGTTGAGGAGTTATGGCCTTGTGAATTTGGAAGCCCCAAAGAATGATCAAGAAGCCCCTAGTTGGTTACAAGTGAATTAATTAAAGCGTAAAGTTGTTATAACAAGAAAGTACAGGTTGGCCCTAAAGTGAGGAAAAGGTGTGGGTTGAAAAAGTATAAATGCACATAATGAGACATTCATTTGATACACACACATTCATTGAATATCTATCTTATGAGAATATTTTGGTCTATTGGTGAATCCGAGGTCGAGTCAGAGGAAGCGAAGAAAGTGAAAAGGAAGAGCGAAATTTTCAGAGCTGGAGAAGAGCTAGGGTGTTTCTATAACCCTAGTTAAGTAGGCCCTCGCGAGTTAACTTGAGGGTGTCACACGAGGAACCCCCACTGGTTTCATAGAGCTTGTTATGCGGGGCCCTGCATGTTAGGTAGTATTTGTCCCATGAGGACAAGACAAAAGTGAAGGAACATGCTAGTGCCAAGTTGTTGAGGACTGAGGTGAAGATATAGGTCTGTGGTTCAGGATCAGAGGCATCAAGTTAGTTACACATGTAAAGGTGTGTTATTCTATCTGTTATGAGGTTGCATCTTGGTGATATTGAGGAACATTCTTAAGGGATATCTTTGTGAGTTTTTGTATATGTCTTGAGGCACATATTGAATGTATGGTAGATGTTGGTTGAGGTATATTTGTTAAGGTACATTTTTGGTGCATATCTTGGAGATATTGGCACATGTTTTACACTTGAGGCACATGGTTTGAGGTACATATTGATTATACATGATGATGTGATGGTCATGCATTTAGTATCTTGTTGAGGCATATGGTATATGTATGAGGCACATACTTGGTACATGGTGTGAGACATATTCTTGGTACATGTCTTGGTGATAGTGGCAGAAGTTGAGGAACACCTTAGTGATGTTATGGTACATTTATTAGTAGAACATATTGGCTATATTCGTATCTTGGTATTGTGGCTATCTCGGTTATGCTTGAGACACTTCATTGATGATATCCTATGATATGGTACATGGTTGATGTATGAGATGATACATGGTTGATGTACTTGGTATAGTTTATGTTTGATGTAGTTGGTGTGGTAAATGGTTGATGCTATGGTATATGTTTGATGCATGATATGGTGCATTGTTGATGCATGGTATGGTGCATGTATTGGTGCACAAAGTGGTACACGTTTTGGTGAATGGTTGATGCATATTTTTGTAGAGGTATTGGTGCATTGTCGATGCACAGTTTAGTACATGTGTTGTTGAATTATGGATGCATGTTTTGGTACAGGTGTTGGTGCATTGTTGATGCACATTTTGGTACAGGTGTTGGTGCATTGTTGATACAGGGTTTGGTATAGGTGTTAGTGCATTTTTGATGCATGGTATGGTATAGGTGTTGGTGCATGATTTATGAATGGTTCATACAAGTTGATGTACATGGTTTGGCGATGGTATCCATGTGAGAGGACTTGGTTTCGTTAATGTTGAGTATCGATGATGATGAAATGTTGATATGTTGATATGATAGTGGCAGTGACAGTGATAGGTTTATGTGACAATGGAAGTCACAATGATAGTGGAAGTGGCAGTGGTAGTGATTGTGGTAGTGGCAATTGGTATGAATTTATATTTTAGGATGACAGGATGGGGAAAGGAAACGGGGTTGTAGCTTCCTTCCAGTTGCAGCTAGATAATTGGGAAGTTAGTGCTTGCAATGAATGTATTCTTNATATATATATATATATATATATATATATATATATATATATATATATATATATATATATATATATATATATATATGATTTTCTGTGGTTTTCTCCCATTTGGGTTTCCACATAAATTCTGGTGTACTATGTATTTGATGTGATTTTTCTTATGTTTATATTCTCATTATTTATTGAATGCAATCATATATGATACATTGCTGATATACCACTGATAATATTGAAGTTTATGTAATGTGGTTAAAAGTGGTAAAAGTGATCATACTAATTCACCTCCCCTCTTAGTATTCCAACACCACAACCCCAAAATATTTCACAACTCAAATCTAAGGTATAATAAAACGTTCGCTTACATTTTACAAAAAAGGTTGTACATTTCTAGGGTTTTACTAGGCATATCATTCCTATTATCGCACAATGGATTATTTTATGACTAAAAATGAAAAAATAAGTATATATGCTTATGCAAAATGACTTAACAAATCATTTACAATTTGAACCACTCAAATTGAATGAGTTTTGAGACCTGGCCATGCATTTTAGTGTAGCCTGGCATGAATTTTGTGCCAAGACAAAATTTACACTGACACAAAATTTGCCCTATTTTTCTTAGAAGACAATTTTTTGTATTTTGTAAGGAAAAGGGTTTTAAGTTTCAAATTGCAAAAAAAAAGTTATATAAATATGTACTACTTTTATACAACCTTGTAACCTGTAATATTTCATGTAATATTGACCTCTTTATTCTATTGCAAAAATTAGAGTTAAGATATATTCTATTTTATATGTATAATTGGTTATGTTGCATTATGTTGTCATTGATGTCAAGTATTGTCACAATAATGTGTTTGTATCATTCATGTATTTATTGTTGGATCACGTGGTCATGGATTTAATTGATGTTTGAGGGATAATGCCATGATGTGTCCTAGTGATGTGTTGTCATGGGTTGATGTTCCAGATGGATTGATGTAAAGGTTAGTCATTGTTGTCCTATCATGGTTGATAGGAAGTACCAAATGGATGAACTCATAAGTGGTCCCCTTATGGTTAAATTCCTCATGGGAAGACTCTTTTCGAAGTCCAAATGGTTAGGTGGTCGAGAAATCCTAACAGTGTGGTTAGGGAACCCAAGTTTGTTTGAGGAATAATGTTATGAATATTAGTGAATTTGTTAGTGATACTACTCCAAATGGATAGTGCTCTTCATGCCATTTCTAGTGATATCTGGAACATCAAATAACTCCTCATGGTTAGATATTTATGGCCATTTGAAGTTGGAGAACCCTCATGTGTTGTCTAGAATCCCCTAGAAGGTTAAGGAGTCAAATTATTCTAGAGGATCCTAGATAAGTTGACCAGTCAAAGTGGTTAGTCATGGGTTAAGTGGTTGCAACAAGAAAAAATTTAAAAATAAATTAGTTTCAACTAGAAGTGGAGAGTTTACTATTTTTTGGGAAAGTGGTTATAAGTGGACAAGTGGTTAGAAGTGGGTTAGCCCCAAAAGAAGGAAGTTGGTTAGAGTTGGTTAGATAAGGAAGTTGCTTGGAGAAGTATACATAATAGAGAAAGGGTCTATTATGTGTGAATATATTAAGCATATTGAAGATCTATTTTGGTGAAATATTCATTGTAGGTACTCATGGATGCATTAGAAGTTTCATAAGTTTGAGGTTTTGACGACGAAAGTTTCAGAGGTTTAAAACACTCTATTTTTCTGAAGCAGTACACGGGATGAAGTGGTATAGGGTGCGTACATATGTGGGTTAAAGGAGAGAAGGGCATGTATAGTTGGGAAAGAACATGAAAATATTGAGTAGATGCTAGTATCAGGTCCCTAAAGTCTGAAGCAAGTTCCATATCAGCATTCTACAGGTTCAGATCTGCTACAGAGGTTTTGGTATGGGTACATATTGTCTTGATGTTTATACTTTCTCATGGCATGGTGAATTCTTGAGGAATTATTTGTATGGTTTTATTGATGTATGAATATCGTAGCTCGTTGGTTGAGTGGTTCTTTTCTGATGTGGTTGAATGATTTCTATGTTGTGTAATGGTGTATGCACGAGGAACACACATATCTTATTGGATGGTGTAGATATTTTTGTGATTGGTGATGGTACGGATTGGGAAGTGACATGTCACAAGTGGATGTGACAGAGGAAAAAATGGTCTGAAGGGCCATAAGGTTGAAGTTTCAGAAACCCTAGTTTCTGAAGATGTACACAGGCTGACAAAAGGAATAACATGTATGTCCATGTGTTGCAGTATAGGAAGGTCATTTACATACACGTGTATAGGAAGGTTTCGTACATATCATGTACTTGTTTACATATTTCGTTATTTCCACAAGTAGGGTCTTGTACTTGAGGATTGGATTTCTCACTTCTCATTTGGTGCTAAGATCTGCAAGCAGAGTCTTTTATTGAGAGTTGGTGCTCTTTTGGAGTTTTTTCTCTTTTCAGTTGATGTTGATAAACCCCAAGGATTGTAGTTCATAATACAAAAGAAAATTACACATATATCTTGTTTTCCTTGTGTTTTTTATGGTGATGGTTTATTGATTATGTTTGTTGTTGATATATGTTTACAAACAAACAACTAGTTATAAATGAAAGTAATGAATAATGAGTAAATGATGATTTCTAACTAAGGCATTTTGTAAATAAGTGAAAATATCCCTACATTGATTCACCCCCCCCTTTTCTGAGTGTGGTCAGCGTGTCCAACAATTGGTATCAGAGAAGGCCTTTACCATAAGCCTTATAAGATTGAAGGAGATCCATGGACACACAAATGGATGAACTTGCAGATGAAGTTCACCTCTTTGATGAGACATATTACTCAACATGGAGAATAGAAATTAAAGGGTTTTTGAAGGAAAAAGGAGAAGATTTTTTGAACACAGCTATTGGTGTATCAATTCCCTTGAAGAATAATTCAAAGCTTGCAGCCCAAAGGGAAGAAAATAAGAACGATGCAGTAGCTCTCAAGACCATTTTCAATGGACTCTCAATTTCTATCAAAGAAAGCACATGACATTGTATTTCCGCCAAGGATCTATGGTTGAAGCTAGAGAATGTATATCAAGACAAAATTTCCATCAAGGAAAATGAAGGTAAAGACTCTCCAAAATCCTCTAATTGAATAAGAAGATATAGTAGAATTTTGTGTAGATGAAGATCAATATTTGTTGAAGTTCATTTTTTTTTTTTAATTTGAGTTAGGAGATGTTAGCATGGACATAAGAAATTATTCAATCGCTTCTTAGTATCTTAAAAAATTCACTGAGGAACTCCTAGAAAAGTACCCAAGGCCTACCATGGCACTAAAACAAATGCTCAAAGAACAAGAAGAAGAGATAAAAATACTAAATAATGAAATAATTAGTCAAGCAAAAGAAAAGAAGAAGGTAGATGATGAGCTTAGAAAAATTCTTGAGGTCAATGTCAATCTAAAGACACAAATTGAAGAAGCGAAAAGGACATAGGAACTATTAAAGAACCAAGTAAATGAAAAGGAAGAGTCATGCCATAAGTTGGAAGCAAAAGTTATTGATCTCAGAAAGAAAGTAGAGAAGCAAAAAAGGTTCATGAATAGCTCAACAATATTGGATTGTCAAAGATCACCTAATGATAAATATGGTCTTGGATACAACAAGGAAGAAACAAACTATAAATCCAACACTTCTAAGAAGCCTGATGCAGGTCCTTCATTGTCAATGGGTGAAAGTAAAACTACAAGCATGGAAGCCTTCAGAAGACCATAACAATGAAGACATCAAGAAGCAAGTCCTACACCTCAAAGAAAATTCATAAGAGAGACACCTTCTAGGTGGACACTAAAGAAAAGGTATGAAAACGTTTTTCATGGTCACTGCTTCTCATGTAATGAAGATGGTCACAAAGCTTTGGAATGCAGACATTATGCAAGGAAATATGTTGGAAGGTTTCATAACACCCTAAGATTTTGGAGATGTAATCAAGTGGGACACTTTGTTGCACATTTTCACACCATGAGATTCTACAAATGTAATGGGTTTTTCCACAAATCCTAGGATTGATGGAACACAAGAAGATAGTCCATGAGGATTTCCTCAAATAATATGGCAAGAATATCATGGAAGAGAGACAAGGTTGAAAGGATGGAAGTTGAAAGAACCAATACTCAAAGAACATGACACCGTCATAAGTGGATGAAGAATACTGAACAACCACAATAGAATGGTAGCCATGAGGTAAGCTCAAGCTTAGTATTTTCTTAATCATACGTGGAATCCTCTGGGAGAAGTCACATACATACATGAGGTGACCTATAGAAAGGTCACACAAATATGCAAGATGTATTTGGAATAGGCCACATACATGTGGTTAAAGACTTTGAAAAGAAGGTTATGCAAATGAGTTGCATCATGGTTTGATGGTATAACTCTGTTTTGCAGGGTCTACCATGGTTTGTTGCATGTTTTCATGATTATATGTTGGCATGCATGTTTGATATATGTATAGTTATAATATGTGGTTGAATGTTGAAGAATATGCTTGGCACCTATCTTGGATGCATTGTACTAACCCTAGAGTGTGGATTGAGGCATTTTTTGTTGAGCAACAATACTGGTTATGTTAGTGAAGTTATGACACTTTGTTTATGAGATATATCATGATGATGTGATTATAGCTAGAGATATATCAATGATATATTGAGGCACAATTTTGGTACATGTTTAGAGGTACTATTGGTTGCTTAGTACTTGCTATAATGAATGGTTTTTGAGGTAGATTTGTTATAGTACATGCCTGGTACATATGTGAGCTCCATTGATATATCTTATGATGTATTGTTAGAGACATATTTGTCGGATGTCTTGGTGCATGCATTTGGTATGCGGTTGAGCTACATATTGGGACATGTAGTTGATGAGTTGATTAGGTGGTTATGTTGTACATCATTGATGAGTTATTGTGTGATATATAGTTAATTCATGATAGGTACATACCTGGTACAATGGTTGAAGCACTTGCTAGAAATATGATTGGAACATGGTCTATGGATGATATGGCATACATGTATGGGAACACATCTTGATTGTGGTTCATCTTGTTGAATTTTGGTGAATGGTTGATGCACTTGCTTTGGTACATGATTACGAGATGATATAGTTCAAATGCTTGGTTTATACATTTATTGATGCTTGATGGTTGAGATACATATCTTGACACATGGTTTGTGGCACTTGGCTCACGATAGAGGCATATCATGAGTAATATGACACTTGGTTGAGGCAGATGGTTGACATGTTGATAGAGGCATATGGTTGGTACACGGTTGGAACATGTTCTTGGAATATGGTTGATACACTTCATTGATGATATATTATGGTATATTTTATGGTATTCATGTACATGGTTGATGTACATGGGTGTTGTACATGGTTGGTACATAGTATGGAACATGATGTGCATGGTTGATTTTTTATTCATGATTTTGTATTCATTGTTGACACATCTTTTGCTTCATGATGTATGGTATGGAACAATTTGATGCATGAATAGGTATAAGTATCATCATAGGAAGAGCACATAATTCTTGAGAAGTTGATCTATGTTCCAGTGGAGCAGTAGCATTTGCAGCAGAAGAAAATTGTAGTGGTAGAATACTGTTCATTTTGTAGAGAAGATATGGGAGAGATACATACATTGGGAGTTATTCTTCTTCCCATGATTGTTTGTAGAAACATGATTGGATTCCATGACATCATCATTCCATCATAGTGATATCCCTTGTCCAAAGGGGGATATATTATTCAAAGGAAGCTCAAAGGAATCCAGACAGGGGGAGTAGACCCAAGGAGAGTTTAGGAAGGGGGAATAGACCCAAAGAGAGAAATACCCTTTTCCATTGATGTCAA
>ML785621.1:199315-214461 GCA_009831015.1 Picea engelmannii | reverse complement strand
GGGGGGGGCATAACCACATTGATGCGGAGAGATGAATATTGATGAGTATCATTTCCATGTCCAAGTGTTTCCATCAATTATTGGTGTTGACATCAATGTTGGTGTTGCCATCAATGCCAAAGGGGGATATTGTTGCATTATGGTTTCATTGATGTCAAGTATTGTCATAATAATGTGTTTGTATCATTCATGTATTGATTGTTGGATCATGTGGTCATGGATGTAATTGATGTCTGAGGGATAATTTCATGAGGTGTCATAGTGATGTGCTGTCATGGGTTGATCCTCTAGATGGATTAATGTATAGATGGGTTTATGTAAAGGTTAGTCATTGTTTTCCTGTCATGGTTGATAGGAAGTACCAAATAGATGAACTCCAAAGTGGTCCCGTTATGGTGAAATACCTCATGGGAAGATGCTTTGTGAAGTCCAAATGGTTAGGTGGTTGAGAAATCCTAGCAGTGTGGTTAGGGAACCCAAGTTTTTTTGAGGAATAATGTTATGAAGATTAGTGAATTTTTTAGTGAGACAATTCCAGATGGATAGTGCTCGTCATGCCATTTCCAATGATATGTAGAACATCACACAACTCCTCACAATTAGAGACTTATGGCCATGTGCAGTTGGAGAACCCTGATGTGTTGTCTAAAAGCCCCAAGAAGGTCAAGAAGTCAAATTATTATAGAAGCTCCTAGAATAAGTTGACCAGTCAAAGTCGTTAGTCATGGGTTAAGTGGTTACAACAAGAAAACAATTAAAAATAAATTATTTGCAACTAGAAGTGGAGAGTTTACTATTTTTGGAGAAAGTGGTTATAAGTGGACAAGTGGTTAGAAGTGGGTTAGCCCCAACATAAGGAAGTTGGTTAGAGTTGGTTAGATTAGGAAGCTACTTGGAGAAGTATAAATAAGAGAGAAAGGGTCTCTTATGTGTGAATATCTTAAGAATTATGAAGATATATTTTGGTGAAAGATTCATTGTAGGTACTCATGGACGCATCAACAGTTTCGTAAGTCTGAGGTTTTGGCGGAGAAATTTTTAAAGGTTAAAAAAAATATAGTTTTTTGAAGAAGTATGCGGAATGTAGTGGGACAGGGCATGCACGTACATGAGCTAAAGGAGAGCATGACATGTATAGTTGGGAAAGGACATAAAAATCTTGAGTAGATGTTAGTACCAGGTGCCTAAAGTCAAAAGAAAGTTCTAGATCAACATTCTACAGGTTCAGTTATGCTACAGAGGTTTTGGTATGGGTACACATTGCCTTGATGTTTAGAATTTCTCATGGTATGGTGAATTCTTGAGGCATTCTTGGATGGTTGTATTGATGTTTGAATATGGTAGTTGGTTGGTTTAGTGGTTCTTCTATGATGTGGTTGAAGGATTTCTATGTTGTGTAATGGTGTATGCATAAGGAACATGCATAGATTATTGGATGGTATAGATATGTTTGTGACTGGTGATGGTACATATTGGGAAATGACAGACAAATTGTTGTGACAGGTCACAAGTGGATGTGACAGAGGCATAAAGGGTCTGAAGGGCCATAAGGCTGAAGTTTCAGAAACCCTAGTTTTTGAAGATGCACGCAGGTTGACAGAAGGAGGAGCGCATACATACGCATATTGTAGTATACATAGGTCGTGTACATACACCTGCTTCAGTATTGACAGGTCACGCACCTGTTGACATATTTGGGTATGTCCACAAGTAGGGTATTTTACTTGAGGATTGGATTTCTCACTTCTCTTTTGGTGCTGAGATCTGCATGTTGAGTCTTGTTTTGAGAGTTGGTTCTCTTTTGGAGTTGTTTCTCTTTTCAGTTAATGCTGATAAACCCCAAGGATTGTAGTTCGTAATACAAAAGAAACTTATACAGATATCTTGTGTTCCTTATGTTCTTTATGGTGGTGTTTTATTGATGATGTTTTCTGCTGAGATATGTTTACATACAAACAACTAGTTATAAATGAAAGTAATAACTAATGAGTAAATGGTGATTTCTAACTAAGGTTTTTTGTAAAGAAGTCAAAAGAGCCCTACATCGATTCACCCCCCCTTCTCAGTGTTCTCAGCGTGTCAAATAGGTTAGTTAGAATTCATTGACCTTGATTTCTCTCATAACCCACCATCATTTGATTAATCAAAAGGTCATGAATATTTGTGAATAGAAATCATCCTTATTGAGTGAAATTGCACTCCTAATTGTACACACATGTTAAAAATATTTTAATAATCATTTTACAATGTAAATATTAAATTTTGGAGGATTATCCAACTTTGGGCATGCACTTTCCTATAGCCAACTTTAACAAATTTTCCCTTCGATTTTACAAGGGATTTTTTAGTCTTTATGCACATCAAGTACTTTTTTGTTTGGAACTTACAATATAAGACATTTTTTAGGTCGAAATTCACAAATTAAAACTCATTCAAGTTGAACCACTTAATTTGGGTCAAAATTGAGAGTAGGGCGTGCATTTTACTCTAAGGCAGTTTTGACTTCAGTTTTACATGAAATCCCAAATCTAGGTGCGTGAAATCAATCTCTTCTATTCTAAAATTTCATTTAGGATGAAATATGTAAATACAAATATATCTATATCCATCGTAAAACTTATAAAATAATTTTAGGTGATATAGGGAATATTGGGCATGCATTTTAATTTCGTCACTTAGAACAATTTTGATCTTCCAATTTATAAGGAAAACTTTGCCTCTTTTGCACATCAACCATTTTTGAAATTGAAATTGCAAAATTAACAACATGATCATGTATACTATGATAAAACACACCCCCAACAACTTGCACAACTCAAATATACAATATAATAAAACCTTGACTTACTTTTTGCAAACAAGTTGTGCATTTCTAGGGTTTTACTTGGCATTTGTTGCCTATTTTTGCACACAAAGTCTTTTATGACTGCAAACTAAAAACTAAGTATATAGGCTTATGTAAAATGAATTATAAACTCATTTATAGTTTGAACCACTCAAATTTAATGGGTTTTTATTCATGAGAGGGCATTTTAGTGTAGCCTAGCATGCAATTTGCACCAAGGAAAAATTTGCCCTCTTTGTTCTACAGAACAAATTTTGGTATTTTTCCATAGCAAAGGGTTTTAAGTTTCCAATTTCACAAACAAAGGTTTATACAATTGTACAAATTTTATAATGATACCTACTTACCTTCCTCCAACATCAATGAATTTAAAATTCCAACCCCCAAGCAATCTGCTTGGATAACTAACTATTTTTTCCCCATTTGACATTGTCTCTTATAGGAGGAGGATGTTACGTTTATTCACATCAGTAACCCTTTTCAGGGATCATTTTTTGAAGGGGATGATTGAGCCCCGAGAATTAAAGGTTAGATAGATCCTAAAGAACCCTTAATTAGGGGCATTGTCCACTCTAACAAATCCCTTCCATTGTCAACTATTTACTAAACATAACCTCATTCATAGATATGTTTTTGAGAGAAATAAATGGACTTATTGCCTCTTTTTGGCGTCCTAGTTCCCCTTCCATAGTTTAGAACTAACCCCCCTTCAATTCCCCCCTCTTAGTCATACTGTCTAATTTTTCTATAGGTAGATTCAAACATTATTATAAAGATGCATTAAATATCTTTAAATATTGTAGAAAAACACTAAAGATCACAAAAAGCATCAGATATAAAAAAAGTATGAGTCTAATGATATTCCATAAAATCGTCATAACAATTACAGTCTCCCTTACAAAATTGGTCGAGAAAGTGAAATATAGATCTCACACCTTTGTTCTCTCTGGATATTCCTCCTATTTTCTCTGATCTGACAAGCCTCTCCTTTCCTATCAATCTACTTACAACCTTTGTATCACTGAATTCCAACAAAAAATTCCAAAATCTAGAATGTTTTGAGAACACCTATATATTTATATGATCCCCATGGGGAAAACATTGATCCACAGGGCGGTTACATAATTCGATCATAATTATCTTTTCATGTATGTACAGGCCCTCAAGTGAGTTGTTATATCTCATGGTTTTAGAAACATGCCTATGTGATCTGTGTTTGATGATGGGGTGCCACATGGCCTTTGTGGTAACTGTCGAATAGGAGTCAAAATGCTAATGATGAATGGACTTTGTTGAAAGGATGATGAACATTGGGGAACCAAGAAAACAAATAATGAAATTTTGATAATTACTTAGCAATTTCCATTGGTATGGTCGATTTTATCCATACCGTCAAACCCCCCCCCTGGAATTCAATACCATGTGTAGTAGTGTATGTAATTGTTTTTCCTATGTTGTTGTAATTTTATCTCTACTCAATTAAAGGTCCCTGTAAGGCTTGGGGTGTCGAGACTGAGTACGTGCACTTCCACCGTAGACCAAGATGAACCAATCAGGAAATTAGTATGATCAATGTGAATGAGGAGACAAAAGTATTCATATAGGGGAGAGTTGGGGTTCCTTGGGGAAGCATCGTGCTAAGGAACAACTTCATCCAAAGATGTATTATGAAATAAGTTAGGAGCAAGGATTAATGAAAGACATGAATAGAAGATGGGTGCTCTATCAAATGAAGAAATGGGTACACCAATGAAACAATGGGTTGACTAGGGACGTTAGTTGAACGATACAGTGGACAAGGCACCCAATCCAACCAATGAATGAAGTAAACCTTGTAGTGGGTGAGCTTGGTCACCTTGGGTTCCTGATGTGCCAAGGGGAGATGATTAATGTGACGTGAAACAAACATTAGCCATTATTTGAAGGTAGAGGATTTGACGACCGATTATGTGGAAATGACTTGGGTTCCCAAGAAGAACAACAAGTTGGCTGGAAGAAAGGAGGGTGTGCTTAGGTCAGTCGACCGACTCCCCTAAGTGAAGCAAAAACCTTAAACAAAGGTCATCCCAAGAGTTATGTGGACAAGTTGCAAAGTGTTGCATCCGCTCAAAGTTAAAGGGACACACCAATTGAGAGAGTTGGGCACCTATATATTCCAAGGAAGACACAAAAAAAAATCATCCAAGGAGGCAAGTCATGAAGTAAGACAAGATCTAAACCAAGGAAGGAGGATGAACGAACTAAGACAAGGGTTGTAGGTGCCATAGAGATGAAGCATGAATTTTAGGTGAATCGCTCTAGGTTTTGACTATGGTAATGAAGGAAGGACATAGGGATGACTCAACAAAGAGGGTCTTTGTGTTTCACACAATTTATTGTTGATGTAAACTGAGGGGAAGCTCCTTGTTAATTTTTTTTATGTGTCACTATTTGTAGGCTCGACACACTATTGTTCTTGTAATAAAACTTGGGTTTTATGAATGTTTGGCTTCCTGTTCATGTTTCTGTCTCTTTATTGTGGTTGCATGTTCCTGGTGATTTTTTAGCTAAGTATAATAACTTTATAATTGGTTAAGTAAAGAACACAAGTAATTTAACAAGTGACTCAAGGTAGAGTATGGGTGTGTCTTGAGTAAGGCATAGTCCAGACAGAGTAGGTTTTGGTTTGGTTAGGCTTCTGAAACAAAACGTCGTGGTGTTGTAGGACCCTCAGGTGCTGGGTGAAACCTTGAGTGGGTTGTAGGGTCATTACAGTCCCCCTACCTTAAGAGGATTTTGAAAATTTCTCTCTTCTATTTGAAAATAATTAATA
The DNA here is from genome assembly GCA_009831015.1 of Picea engelmannii. Classification (NCBI taxonomy): domain Eukaryota; kingdom Viridiplantae; phylum Streptophyta; class Pinopsida; order Pinales; family Pinaceae; genus Picea; species Picea engelmannii. Next base: position 208,804 of record ML785621.1, on the reverse strand, counting down.
CAAGGGTTATATTTTTCATATTTCATCTCAATTATCTCTTGTATCTTATTTTTTGCATTTACATTATTTGAATAACTTGTTTGTGGTTCAAGTGTAAGGGTTAAGTATCACTACAATTTTGATCTTTTTTCTTACCAATAAGAGAGACACTTGTAAGAAACCTCCATGTAACAACTTACTCCACTATACTTTAGATAGTAGTTTAAGTAACTTATAATGAAAAAGATACATGGAAAGTGGTGTCCATATGGTGTGAATATTTCACGAAACTTGAACAAATCCAAATGGTGTTGTGTCTTAAAAGAAATAAGTTGAGGTTAGAACACATGACCTAAAAAATCAAAAGCATTAAAATGATGGATTTAAATTTAAACACTTTTAAATCATTTAAGTAGTGGGTATGACACAAATTAGCATTCGAGCAAATTTTTTGGGTTTGTTGGTAATGTGGTATGTTATAGATTGGTATCAAAGCACTAGTTTGTAGCACTTGGGATATATGGTATGACTTAAATATTGAAATTTTATCTTTTACGTAGGGTCTGAGTTGGTGGGCACTTAGGAGGATGAAGGCAATTTCTTGAAATTAGGAATTTTTGAGAAAATGGAAAAATTGAAATTTTTCCGTACTATGGCATAAGTGATGATGAGGAGATGATGATGTAGTCTGCCATGGTGGTAGGCCCACAGTGGAATACCATCATGTCATGGTGACCTAGTGCCTTGGTGGCGGGGTGGTAGACCACCGTGGCGGGGTGACAATCCATGGGGGTGGACCTACACCACTAGTGGTATCATAGGTTTGATAAATGATTTTGAGATATTTACAAACATTTGAGATAAATGAGGAGCCACCATGTTTCCCTTGGTGGTATGGTGGTTTCATAGGGTTGAGCATCATTAACCCCAGTTTTCTTCAACCTTTGAAATCAACCCTTGACTGTTGTTTATTCCTTGATCTTCTTCGTTAGATCTAAGGAGTATGTGTAAATGTGTTGAAACTGCACAAAATAGATCTAGCTGGGAATTGACATACACAGTTGCAGAGAAATTATGAGAAAATAGAAGAAGGAGAGAAAGAATGGAAAAATTCTCATTAACCGCATTCCACACTGAAAGAGTGAATAATTTTCAATAGATATAGGCTACATGAGTAACTAATGTGCCATAGTAGTGATCTAGAGAGATCTAGACACTCATTGATGGACATTGGAGTGAACTGCCACCTAGTCCTAGTTAGCTGATCTATGCAATCATCATTTAACTAAGGAAATGAGAGAGAGATATCCAACTGCTGGTGATAAAACCGAGGTTTCCATGCATGAGTGACTTCCACTAGTATAACTGAGTGTAACTAACTCTGAACTAAAAAGGAATGGCTTATTTTGTAGGGGAATATTCTCTAGAGAGAATATTCTCATCTAAGGAATCGTTCTCAACATTGGACTATCAAACTTAGGAAAATAATTCTAGGTGAGTGTGATATATATAACACCCCCCCGTGAACACTACTAGGGTGTACATTATGAATGGGTCCCAAAAAACCAAGGCCATGTTAGGTAGCCATTGTACAATGCATATAAGAACGAGACAATGAAAAAATGAGGAAAGAGGGAAAAACTCATGGGAACCCCCCCCCTCAAATTACAATGCATAAAAAAAAATGAGAAGGAACAAAAAATAGTTTCTAAGCAACCCTGTCCTTCACTCCAAGAAGACTTCGCAATTGTACAAGTTTGCGCTCGTTGAAGATTTTGTTGAAGATGTATATGTCTGCATGGATTTGATGAAGTAGATGCACCATTGTGATTTCCAAACATATCCACTTTCTCTTCTTGTAATGAAGAAGATCCAAACAAAGTTTGGATGAAACTTTGGAAACCATGTGGCAGTTTCCGGAAAAACGTTGAAATTTTGTTGATTTTAAAATGATCATAACTTCACTTCCTGGACTCCATTTCAGACGATCGTTTTTTTGAAATTGGATATTTTTCCAAGAGGAATTCAAATGTACAATTTTGATTTTGCAATTTTTTCTTAGAAAATATCAGAATTGAATCTTATGTGTGTGGCTTCCTTTTTGTCTCTTGAGATGCATGCATGGTGCATGCATGTTGCTCCTGAGATGCATGCATGGCGCATGGAAAAGTGACTGCATGTGACTCCTGAGGTCCATGAAATATATCTTCCACGTGAAATTCAAAAAAAAATAAAATGAAATGGAGTAGACATCATCTGCAATTAATGGAATACAAATTTGTGCAGATACTTGTGTAGAAGACTCTTCAGAATAAGAGGCTTGATCTTCTGATGGTTTCTCTTCTGGATGTATCTTTCCAATCTCCTGCATGGAATATTCAAAATATTCTTATTCCCAAATAGAATCTCTAATAGGGTCCATAATTTGTTTGGAGTTGAGTCTTGTGAGACATCGTATACTTGGTGGAGAATTTAAGGAGAAATAGACAAGCAGATACATCCTATGGACATATCTTGTCTATTGAGAAAGTTGTTTTTCTCATCGGAAGAATCAAGATCTACTTACATTCCCATAGTTATTTGGTACAATCCTCTTCATATGAGCTGAAGGAAAAAAAATTTCTTCCACTCCAAATAGTTATGAGGCATGAGAAGTATTGTCGATGAATAATCCATATTTTTTGTGTTCTTCAATCTTCAGTAACTGCAAAAAGAGTCTGATGTGTCTTTCTCCTAGAAATCCATCGACTCGAATACCATGTAAATGTGTTGAACCTGCACATAATAGATCTAGTTGGGAATTGACATACACAGTTGCAGAGAAATTATGAGAAAAGAGAAGCATGAGAGAGAATATAAGAATTCTCATTAACCGTATTCCACACTCAAAGAGTGAATAATTTACAATAGATATAGGCTACATGAGTAACTAATGTGCCATAGTAATGATATAGAGAGATCTAGACACTCACTGATAGACATTGGAGTGAACTTCCACCTAGTCCTAATTAATTGATCCATGCAATCATCAGTTAACTGAGACACACGTGTGGAAGTGAGAGAGATACATGCAACCATTGGTGATAAAACTGAGGTTTCCATGCATGCGTGACTTCCTCTAGTATAACTGAGTGTAACTAAATCTAAACTAAAAAGGAGTGCCCTATTTTGTAGGGGAATATTCTCTAAAGACAATATTCTCATCTAAGGAATAGTTCTCAACATTGGACTATCAAACTTAGGAAAATAATTCTAGGTGAGTGTGTAATATCTCCAACATTATGCATGTTGTGTGCTGAAGGGAATGTTTAGATGGGGAATTTCCTGTGGCATGGACCGTTGTGGTGGTGCCATGTGGGAACCGCTATGGGAGTGTCTACAATTAATAATATTTTTTTATTTTATTTTGAAGTGTAAAGGTAAAGGAGAAGAGGAAGAAGCATAAAGGTAAAAGAAAGGGGAGAGAAAGGTAAGAGAGGAAGGATGATGATAGAGGATGTTGAGGCAGGGAAATGTGGTTGTAGGTATGACATGGCAAGGTGACATGTAGATATGTGTTTCCACAACAACAACCATGTCAATCTATGTTTAAAAAACAAAACCAAATGTGGAGCCAAAATCATATTTTGGCCATAACTGGAGAAACATAATTCAGATTGAGATAAAATTTTATGGGTTTTGTTTGCAATGAGGAGGGCTACAAAATTTCCGATGAGGAACACTAGCCATTTCTTCTTAAATTTCCCAGAAAGTACAAAATAATGGTTTTTAAATATATATGTTCAGTTCAGTGACTGGGATCCATATTAAGATGAAATTTTTAGAGAGTCCAAAAAGAAGACACAAAATCATCTAGTGAAGGAATTTTCCATATTCTAAGGGGTTTGGAATGGGGATGTTGAAACATGTCAAAATCCATTATTCCATCTACATTTTGAGGATTTTTGGGATTTTCAGAGGAGGAAAAGTGACCCCAGATCACAAAACTGAAAAAAATTTATTTACTCAGAATTTTATGTACTCATAAATCCATGCAAATTTTCTTCAGTGGAGTTTTTTTAGAAGTGCACAAATTGGGAGATAATTATTTTTTCTAAAAATTCGAAGTTCAGAAAAATTGTAAAAGGGACAAAGTTGTGAATTCCATATTATTGTAGAATCTTACTGGATCAACAAATTGTTAATATGAAAGTTGTTGTGTGTTCACCATCATGAATATTATGAGTGTTGGGTATAGAATTTTTATTGGTTCTTGATGTATTTTATTTTGCAATTGATAGAATTTGGCGTTCTAGTGAAATTGCACCAGTGGAGAAAGCGCACAAGTGGGGTGAAAATGATTTTTTCAGGAAGCCATAACTTTCAACTTAGAAATCAGATGAGGGAACATCAATAGTCATTGAAAATATGATTCATAGGAGAATAATATTGAAAGATTAGAATTTAGATAAGTGTGATAGGATTCTTCATGAAGTGAGAAGAAAAAGGGCCTATAGAATTATTTGACAAAATTTCTATAATATGCATAATTCTAGCAAAAATGGTCGCTTGCACATTTTGCAGAATTAAGGGTATAAACACATAATTTGAAGCTTAGGATTTCATATCAAAGACATAGAGTATGGAAAGAGAGCCTATATTCATGAGAGAGAATTCAAAGGCCAAAATATTAGTTTGGGTAATGAAGAGACATAATCTAATGGACATAGGAGCAAGGTGGAGCCATTAGAATTGGTAGAAACTATGATGATTTTAAGAATGGAAGTCCATAGTTATAGAGATGAAAATGAGAATATAATGAGAGCATATGTGGAAAAAAATCAAATCAATACTCAATTGTTGTAAATCCTAAATTAGTTGTAGAGACAAGTGAAGAATGGATCAAGCTCAAGACATGAGGAAGAAGACAGACCCCATGCAAGGGGAAATAACTATAGAGGATCCAAGCACCAAGAAGTGATAGTAGAGCTCAAATACAACATTGCTCACTGACTCATTCATGGAATTTTTGTGCATCTAAAGATTCAATGAGCAACTTAGAAGTGTCCCCTTTTAGGCATGAAAGAAGAAACTATGAGTCATACAACTTGCAAGGAGAGATTATAAATCTTAGCCCACCATCCCTTGATGGTGAAATGATACAAAAAGGATCCAGAGAGTCATGATATTACTTAGAAAAATAGATATGCCATGTATGTTGGGATGACCAACTAGGTATCAGAAAACTCGAAAAGTATCTTGAGTATGGCATCATAGGATCAAAGAATTGTAGACGCATGGGAGAGTGCCAATAGAATATATGCCAGGATCCATAATAGACGTAAAGTGTTGGATATATTTTGCAACTGCGCCTGAATTGTAAGTCAAAATCACACTCCAATGGTAATGTTGCGTAAGTTGTTGTAGAATGGACATGAGAAGGTTTGGAGAATCCATTTGAGTTCGCCATACATGTCAGTCCTGTGTGATTGATCGATTTAGGGGAATTTGGTGCGTGTTGAGGTGGGTTCAATGCCTAATGTATAAGAAAGAATGCATCGGATGTATACCCAGGCATACATAATCCAGTGAGCAGCGCTGAACCCCACCAAGAAGCTCTGGGTTTTCAATATTTCCCATACCCATGTTTCCCGAAGCCGTTGTTCCACTCCCTTTGATTTATACTCTAAGCGTGATTGCTATTATATCTACTTATTTTCTCTTTGAGACAAAAGGAATTGCTGAAATTCCCAATCCTAACGAGAAGTGCCTAATTTTACTTATTGTTTGATAGGGCAGATTGGTAGGGAGGGCTTTTGGGGTAATGAAATATCAATCAAACATTTATTGCTTTCCGTTCAACCGAAAAATAAATCTAACCGACGCACTCCACTTCATCGTATAACATATATAAGGGACCCAAAATACATAGCCCTTACTGATGATAGAGTTCCATCTCACTCAGCTATTGACGTTCTCAGTGGGTGGTAGCGGGTGGGGTACGCCTCGCCCTCAAGGGAATGGTAGCCTCACTAATTCCTTCCCTCAACTGAGCATGAATTCCTTCCAGTCCAAAGAAAATAGAGCTAGTGGTTACGGGCCCATCACCTACTCGCCATCAATCTTCTCTTCGCCATTGATCTGCTCTCACGTACATTGATCTTAAGGCTGGGGGTATTCATATGCGGCATGAAGCCATTGAGACAGATGTGGCTTATGCCATTGATCTTTCACTTTAGAGACGAGACGTCATAAGTATACTTTGAACTACCAAAAATGATATAGATAACTAATTAGGTTAGGAAATGAGTATAACTAAATAGGATAATTGTAGAACAAACATTTCTGAAACATTTCCGAAATAGAAGCTTGACGGAACAAATGGAATCGATAGGTCCAATTGAAATCTTATCGAAAGGCCTTCCCACACCCTGTAACAAAAGGACTACTTGGGACCTTCACCCTATCACTTGAATGAATGAAACTTGAAGTTACTGGTTGTAGTATGGGGGCCAAATCTTTCTCTCTCGAAAGGAAACAACGAATGAACGAAGTCCACCCTCAAATTCAAAGCCTACCCTTATGTCTCTCCCTCTTATTTCTCTTGGTTCAGAACTTGCCTACTCCTCTTCCTTCTTTTGGATTCAGACCCTTAATTGGTTCGGCGATAATCCCCTCCTAATTGCACCGAAAGAGCTTACTTCGGTGATTTTCCCCTCGTATTTCCCCCGAAACAGCTTCAAAACAAACCCTCCTTCGGTGATTTCCCCTTCCTCACCCTTATGGGTGAGAAATCAAAATGTATTTTCCCCGAAACAACTTCCTTCGGTGTTTTTCCCTTTGTATTATTTAGGATGGCTCACCGGATGTTGTGTACTCATACATCTGTGGATCTGCATACTCGGTCTTTTGCGGATTCTTGTCCTCTGTGGTCGATCATCTATTGTATTGATATCTACCCTAGCACTTAGACAAAAATGGGAATAAAAACTCCCCGACCACTTCTTCCAACTCATCCCAAGTTGGCCCAGGTGTCCTAATGTTTGAATATAGACTCCGCCACAAGGAATGCACACACTACTGCATCCTTGAACCAACTAAAGTTTGCTCTGATAAATGTCCATCCTACTATAGCTTTGTTGATTTTCTTGGCATGTGTTGTTGCTGCTTATATATTTGTGTAGTTTAAGCTACCACTTTAAGTCCCTTGTAACCATGAGCTTTCATCTTCCTGACTGCCATAGATAGTGTCTATGCTTGGTATGGCAGCTCCCTAACTATATTATTTATTTTATTTTGGTCAACGTCCAAGGCATCCTGTTGCAGTCCAAGTGTCTGTGCTTCTTCCATCTTTTCCTCAGACCCCATTTGTGTGGCCAACACATAAGCTTCCTCATAATGTGTCTGCACTTGGTCAATTTCTTGTTGTACTCACTACTCCCATCTAGATACCAACTCACTTTGTCTCTGAAACTTAGCCAAAAGTGTCTGACACATCAGGTGCAACCATTCTAATATTTTGATCTTCTATGTGGCTTCCTTGAGTGCAGGATTGATTATAAAATCTCTTCATTTCCTATATCTCTCTACCTCCACAGATGCTTTCCTAGCCACTTCTTGTCATTTGTCTTATTCTCTTTTGGCTTTTGCATTTCCTGGTGACTCTAGTAGACTTTTTTTGCTTTCTATGATTCCGCACATTGTCAGCGTAACCTTAGTTATAATGCTACATTCATGTTGTGTGGGAACCAATGCTTCCAGGTGGTGAGGAATCACTTCTGTAAAGTAGGTTGATAGTTCCTCATGGGTCTATGCAGCTTGTGCATGCACATCTAATTCTCTTTCCTGTGCCTCCTTTTCTTTCTTTCTCATCCAGTCCAGTCTTCCAGTGATCTCTTCAACCTCCTTGACTCCTTCCTCCACTGTTCTTGCACTATCTGTTCCCACTCCACCTGAACCCAAAGGGATTGTTTTTACTTCCAAACTGTCCACCTGTTCCTTCAGCTACATGAATTGAAGTTGCATCTCCTTGACACAATCTTCTTGGATCTGGTACTTGTCCCCCATCTCTATCGATGACTCTATAATGAGCTTAAACAAGGCAGGAAGATCAATCTTCTATAGGTTTAGATTGTGCTCTGTCTCGACCAAATCTCCTTCGTCGATTAATTATATTGTTAAGGCTCCCCCTAGGATCCCAGGTGCAACTCCTCTCTCTTCGACCAACTCATTTGTCCATTATTTGGGACCCATCTAGAGACCAAACTTAGACCCAAAGCCTCTAGCATGCAAAAAAAATCCCAGATTGTATAATGTCATAGTTTGTGGCTACAGGATGGGCATGACCAAGGCCGAGGGTGTGGACACCATCATCAAGGAGATGGACACTAAATGTAGACTAATATCCTCCAAACAACCCTTCTAGCCATACTTTTCCCCCATGGTCCTGAACAATTCCTTTGCCTGATCCTCGGTCATTTCTATCATGCTAATTGTATCTATCATCTGCTTCCCACCCTAACTAGGGATCTGGGTCTGGCCATGCAATTTCCATAGCAGCGGTAGTGTCTCCACTGGGAATTATTCAATGATGGCCCCTGTATCCATCTCTTCTTGGGACACCTTTGATTCTGATAGGTTAATAAACCTGATCTCCCTGGAGAGTGGTAATTCACCCCACTCTGTCCCCTCTATGACCCTGCCAAATTCATCTGAGTCTAATTATTCTATCGGTCCTAAAATAGCTATTGATGTTGTAGTACTAAGCTTAAGATTTGGCAGAGTCATTAGCATATCTGGTTGAAATTTTGGTTGTTGTGAGGTGAACCCCCTCGGAAGCTGCCCTCACTAGCCACCTGCTACTGGATGGACTCCTGAAACAGCTTCATCAAGTACTTTAGCCTGCTACTCATTAAAAACAACACTAATTTCTCCATTGTAATACTACAAGAACTTGTACCCTACAGTGATTGTTGAGTCCATTTTTATGCTTCCATTTTGCTCTATAAACCATACTTTTGCCTCTTTATCCATCCATTTTGCCTTCATTTCATTCCATATTTTCCATGAAACAGCCTATGCAAGGTATATTTTTCATTCTTTAGCTTAAGAATTGAGTTTTCTAAATTTTAGCATTAAAATTGAAAATTTATCAGAAATTACAGGATTTGACCAAATCCCGTAAAAGCTCCATGGTTTGTATACTTGCAGAATACCTGGGAGAAATATAAGACCTGGGTTGTGTTCCCTGATGTACAAGGATGGATAATGAGCTATCATATTTGAAATCTAAGCCTTCCAGATGCCCAGTCAACACTGGTCAAACATGGCCACTTCAGTAGAAAATACCCTGTTTCAGCCTTAAATCTTGGACAGTTTTGGATTTTCATGGGATTTGACCATATATTGTGGATCTGAAGGAGGCATTCGACCCTCCTAGGATATTATGGATATAATCATGATATTTAGGAGACTTATTAGCATTTTTAGTTTTGAGACTCTTGTATAAATACTCTTAAGCCTAGACTAGTA
>ML785621.1:145824-188900 GCA_009831015.1 Picea engelmannii | reverse complement strand
TTCTTAGCTGATTCAACTCAAGTGTACCAATGAAGCATTGGAGGGCCCCCTTTGCCAAACTAGTACACTCTTTCTTTGTGTTCTTTTTCAAGTACATGTTTTAGATCAGATCTTGCTGTAGATGAGTTTTATCTTGCTGTAGTAGATGAATTTCATAGCTAGGTTACATGCTTAATGCTTTCAAGCCTTACTCATATTGTGAATGATTTCTTGAATGAGAATTCAATGTGTAATTTGCCTTCAAGCATTAAGATAGTCATGAATGATTTTAGAGTTATTTATGCTTTCAGTACTTTGATTTGATTTGATGATAGTTGTTAATGAATGAATGAAAGAAGACAATGAATGCATCTCTTGAATAAGATTTTTTTTCTTCTAACATTTGATAGGTTTTAAAACTAGTTCGAACATCTCTTGAATGCTTACTGTTTACACTCTTTAGAAAAACAATTGCTTATTACTGTTATGAGATCTATGAATATGACTTCTTAATAGAAGCTTAGCATATCTTTCACATTCATCCTTAGAATAGGTTTTGTTTTATCTCCATTAAAGATAAAAACTATCTCTAAATCCATATACTTTGGATGTGCCTCTAAGTCTTACAAACACTAGATTGACAATCATTTGTACTCTAATTTACATCAGTAGATTGGAGCCTAACAGTGATGTGGTTGCACTATAGGTAGGGTGACTACTAGATGCCTTGATCATGGGGAGAGGCGGTGCCAAAGCCCGATTGATCATTGGGTCGTACACCTTCCCGTGGACTAGCGACAATCCCTTCCTCTTCTGCAAAGTCGAATCATCTGAGGATGTAAACTCCGACGTCGTTTCCCCTTCCCTTCCCATGTAGGATTTCTTTCTAGTTACCTTTGTGGTGCTTCCTTTGTCGGTGTTTCATCCCTACGACACTCTTTTGCCTTTACAGTTTCAATGTTTGTTTTCCATGTGGGCACATTGCTTGATGGCCTGCTCAACCCTTGACCTGGTCAACATGAAGTATACAGTCTCCACATCTGCCTCTACATCCACCCATCCATCTGGCAACCTGGGCCTCATGGTATCAAAGTGTCTACCATCTACAAAGTGGTATTCCTTCCCATACTCATTAATGATCTACACCAGGATTCTACTCATGCTTTCTATAACCTAGTACATCTCCTGGTAGTAGGATTTCAATACCATGTCTATTCCAATTTGCACGGCCTTTTCTGTAGAACATGTGAGGTTCTCAAACTTAACTACAATAAACTTAGCTTCATGATCCATCTAATTTATCTCAATTCCTCCTGGCTCCACCCACTAGGAAAATGCAATCAACAATAATAAAATATCTAACTAGAAATCTTGATTCTAGTCTTGTGAGTCCCATGCATTCTACAAAATTTCATTAGTGAGGTAAGTCACCAAATTTCTCCTCACCTAGGCCACACATACATCAGAAACATACAAAAACTATTTAGAATATGCCCCCTCCAACAAGTCTGTAGCACCCATGTTGACAACAATTGTGCCACCACAACAATAGGCATGTTGCTAATTGAACCAATGTCATAGCCTTGACCCTTCACTTTCACATTAGACTTCAATGTAAGGTCCACGGGCTTCTCTTTCATTGACCCATGTGCATCTTTGGGTGGTGGTACCTTTTTTATGAATGCCTCAGTCACATCCTACTCATCCTATGGTAACCCCGTGATTGCATTCAACACCTCATTGTTGATGGGGATTTTGCTAAACCCCATCATGCCCATCAAGAAATATTACTCATTCTTAGGGTAAGATTACTTGAAGGGTTACCCCAGAGATTGCCATATAATTCACCCTCATTGATGGGACCCCAAGACTTGATGGGTAACCTTAATTACTCTTTAGCATGTCTTTACGGATCTCATTACTTGACAGATACATAAATCATGTGAGAAGAGTCTTCTTTAATTTTCTAATTTGGGGCGGAATTTTACCCCGCTCAGTATGTTAAACTCATTATGTTCAATATAAGTTTTCTTTATGTTATCCAAATTTGCTTTTTTTTTTTTTGAAAACTAGATTCAAATTCTTCCTGCTGATAAATCTTATTTGAAACACCTTCCACATAAGGGATGTATGCTCTAGGACTATCATTGTTCTAATGTCTCAACCTTGGGTCTCTAGAAGCCTCTCTTCACACTTTATCGATCTGGAATTGTGAATAGCCATTTCTTTCGAAGACATTGATTAGGTGTTTCTTGTAAGTTTTAAACCTGTGAAGTAAAGAAATGCATATAGATTCTTAAGCAATACATAAATTAATCAATGGCTCATACAAAGAGTACACAGAGATTTTATACCGGAAACCCTCAACCGGGAAAACCTTTCTTATTTTCATTATATCGAATTGGACCATTTTCCATACCATATATACAATGTTTTTAGATATTTCGTAGATACCAAAACCCTAATCCCTTAATTTGGGATTAATTTACAAATCTGCTAAAAATAGCAAAAACTGCCCAAAAAAAAAAATTCGGGGCGCTGCCCCAAACGCTGCGCATAACCAAGGGGGGCATACCTGCACACACACACACACATGCAAATAATATAACACATACCCAACATTTCTCCCCCCGAAAAAAGTATATGTCATCTGGGATTCCTTTGGCCCTAGTTACTAAGGTTCTTAACAAACCCCTCTCTTGGCTTGGTACAGATGATGGTGATAAGAAGCTTGGAGATAGAGGTCTGTGTGTGTCAGTTTCCCATAGACTCCTCTTTTTGATGACCCATCTTCATCTCTAATGATCAGAACATCCAGGAAAGGCAAACAATTATGTTGCTCTAACTCTCGAGTGAACTGAATGCTACTACAAAAACTGTTTCAATGTCAAAATTTTCAAGGCTCTCTAAGTCATGAGGCCAATTGACATTTGTGTAATCCACATATCTCTTCCACCATTTCAGTTTGAGTATAAGAAAATGAAAATCCCTATGTTCACATCTCTCCATAAATTAGTTAGCTATCACAGGAGAACTCATAGCCACACCCTCTGTTTGTTCAAATATATCATCTTGGAAACTGAAGAACGTGGAGCGTAAGCATAGATCCACCAGGGCTATTGTCTCCTCATCCACCAATTCTCTGATGATGTTGATAGCCTCATTCATTGGAATCCAAAGCTGGGATACTACATTGAGACCGACGAGGATGTCCTTTCTATCCACCTTCTTGTCTTTGATGAAATAAACAAAATGTAATGCATCCAAATCCAAATTACCCAAAAAAACACTTCACCTCTTCGCTAAGAGTTCTGCAAAAAGGTATGTGGGGGCCCACCTGTGTCCACAATTGGTTGAAGAGGAACTCCGTCCTTGTGGATCTTGGGTAGACCATATATTCCTGGGGTGACCTCTTTTGATGTTCGGGATGAGCCCGCTTCTCTTATCCCCCTCAATCGAAGACCTCTTGATTGCCTTCATTACCCTTTTTCAAAATCTTTCTGAATTGCCAGATTACTCTAAATTCTATAGTTCCCACTATTGATAATATGGTCACACATCTTGGAGTGTTATTCGAAAGAAGTTACAACTTATATAACTATTTTCAAATAATTCCATGACATATTTTCTTGGACATATGAGGAAATTCTAGGAATTAATCCTAGAATCATCAAACATGAGATTAATAATTACGACAATGCTCAGCCTTTTTTACAAAAGATGCAACCAGTTAACCCGAAGAAGGCAGTTGATATCAAGGTAGAGGTAGATATAGAGAAACTGTTGAACTTTGGATTCATCTACCTGGTTCTCTTGACTAAATGGGTGTCTCACCCTATTCCCGTTGATAAAAAAGGGGACCATTAGAGTTTTCACTAACTTTCATGATCTAAACAAGGAATTCCCAAAGGATAATTATTCTATGCCTTTCATCGATTATATTATTTACGAGTGTGCCAAAAATAAAATATTCTCCTTCATGCAGGGATGATTTTAAGAATGGAAATTTATTTTAAAATCTAGAAACCTTGGCGAATCTTACTAATCCTTCATATGCCAACTATAAATGATTGGCAATATTTTTGTAAAAACATTCAAATTTATAAGGATTTTATATAGTTGTTATAAAATTTTGGCGATTTTTAAGGTAAAATAATTTTATCCTATAGAATTTGGGTGAATTATTTTTAAAAAAGCGAATCTCGTTTTTGGAAAAACCATGGAAAATTAGCCCATGAGCGAAATTTAGCCCCTAAAATCATCCTGCCTTCATGGGTGGATTTTCTAGGTACAACCAGATTTAGATTTGTTAAGAATATCGGCATAAGACTGCCTTTATCTGTCCTCAGGGTACTTTTGTTTATAGAAAAATGACGTTTGGTCTGAAAAACACTGGAGCCACTTTCCAACGGGCCATGTTGTATGCATTTTATGACATTAAGCACATTGTGGAGGACTATTTGGATGACTTAGTTTCTCATTTGAATAGAAGAGTTGAGCATCCAACCCACGTTCAAGTCATTTTTGAAGAGGTGTCGATATTATAAGATTCAATTAAACCCACACAAGTGCATATTTTGTTTCATTTTTGGGAGATTGATTGAATTCATTGTTTCCAAGTACATGATTATGGTGGATCCCTTTAAGGTTGAGGAAATTCCTCAGTTTCCTACCCTGTGCATTATACCTTGTTAGATCCCTTCATACGTCGAGGGGCCCTATAGTTGAGGTTTCCCCATCATCATGCTGAGGGGGCCTATAAATTGGGTTTTGGCTTGACCTGTAAATAATTACATATATTCAACATGACTTTGGATTTTATAAAAATTCAGCTAGGGATGGCTCAAAACATGCAGCCTAACATGGCTCTAAACAAGCTAATATGGTTGATTGTTCTGTTCGTGTGCTCTTATATTGGTTCTTGTATCGGTTGTTCTTATATTTGTTCTTGTAGCCATCTACAACATGGTAGAGATATACAACATGGTATCAGTCACTCTTATAGAGGTTCTGGTAGCGGTGGTAGCCATTTTCAGGATGGTAGCGAGATACAATATGGTATCAGTAGAGAGGAGAGGGAACAAAATCTTGAGTTATTCTGGAATAAATTTTACCAAAAGATTTATGAGTCTATCTCTAGTTCTCAAAAGTCTAATGTGACTCTCTATCACAATGAAGTGATAAAGTTGTTGATGAACTCCAAATCTAATGGTAAATATTTGAGCCAGGAAGATTTGTTTGATTTATAGAATAAAATTGAAGATCTTACTATGAATTTTGATGAACAAAGTGTGTTTCAAAGTGTTCCTAGCTTGATAAAACTATTAATTAGTAAAGATATGATTATTGCTAAGGTATATCTACAATAGAAGAAGTGTGGCCTATCTGAAAAGGATTTAACTTTTATTAATGTGTTTGGTCAATATACACTTGAGGCTATCATTATTCATGTACTAGGCTCAGTGTTCAACTGTGTACATGATTTATTCGTAGTTAGGGTCTCTACTTTGATCCAATAGATTTATTCTACTGTATGAGTTCAAGCTGTTCATATTGGAATGACGAAAGTTGTTGGTAAGGACGATGTTAAGTTATCTTTCAACCAACAATATCCTAAAAGCAAAGTGACTAGGAGTCATTATGCTATTGGGGTCAGCTTGGTAGAGTTTATGGTTGAAAGAAAATTGATAACTTTGAAAACTGATGCAAGCTATACAGAGGTATTACCTGTTTCTAAGAATAAGGGTTATATATCCTCAAATTGTTACGCTATGTTTAATTTCAACTTAACTCTCCTTCCGATAAAAATCAATATTCCCATGGTTTATGAGCCCTTACCTTGGACTTATAAGGTATATGTACCTTCAACGTTCGCTAAAATTGAGGGGGGTTACTTAAGCGGACTCATAGGAGAAATATATAATAGGTTTTGTCTATTATCTTCTCATAACTATACCAATTTCTATATCAAGTTGAATGATCCTAAGCATATGTGCAATGTATTGAATACACTTCAGTCTCAAGTCTTTGAGATAAACATTAATGTATTGTCATTCATTTTAGAAAATCATGATACCTTTGAAGAGGTGGGTCTTCTTATGAAGAGATGTCTAGGTAAGGTTAATTTTGTAGAAGAATATAACCTCTTGAGGTTCTATTACTTCAATAATGAAGAAGGTGTGAAGTATGTGAGTAGATGTGACGTATTAATTTTGTCTTAATTATAGCGAGTTCATACACTGGTTATAAATTTTATATGCCAGCGTTCATGGACTTCCATGGTAGAATCTACCGCCCAGATGTATTGCATTTAATTAATGTGATTTGGCTCAAAGTTTGATTGTATTTTCCTCTGATGCTAAAGAAGAACTAAGCAAGCGTGAGGAGATTTCTCTAAGAATTCAATTAGCATGTGCTGCCCGAAATTTGCCTGGGGACCTGGCAATTGAAGTATTGAAAGGTGGGTGGCCTATAGTGAAAAGGTGGCTTCCCCATCATAGTGTGGGAACATGTTATATCTGCAGCTAATATATATATCTATATATATTGGTAACATGAGAAGAAATAACTTATATGTTGGGGGGACCAATAATAGCTATTGAAGAATGGATAAACGAAGTACAAAGCGCAATTAGAGTGGGTGTGGGTGTAGAAAAATCAAATCCACCTTTTTTCTTTCTGGCACCCATTCCACTCATCTTGTTAAGCCCTTAGGTCTTGGGACATTACATTGCTATTGTTATATTATTGCTATCGTTATTGGTCGGATCATTATTTGTAATTGTACCCTTTGTCTCCTAGATATACCAAGGATATCTAGTTTTAGGGATCATCAAGTGTTATTGTAAACATAAGGTGTAATGGAGGTTGGCCCCTTGAAGTGACATTCTTATTCATTCACTCTTTCCCTTGATTTAGGTGTGGCATTATTGAATTGAGTCTTTTTTATTCTTTTTTTTTCTATTCGGTCCATAACAAATGCCCATTAGGGACTATGGACAACTCAAAATTCACAGAAACAACTCAGGAAGCTCAGAATGGCCTCAATGGACAAAGAAAAGGAAAAAATTCAAAGTCCTCAAAAATCAATGAAATTGGAATCATCACGAAAAATGTGTCTCAAGATTTCCAACAACATTAATGGCTCGTCAAATGGAGTTACAGATAAAAAGATATTCACAATCAAAGTTTTGGTCAACCTAACCTAGTCAACATGGATGAGTCAACATCTGTACTGCTGATGTTAGCATCAGTACAGATGATGTAAGCATCCATATAGTGTACGTGGCACAGGAAGAGGGCTACACTTGTCATGATGACGTTAGTATCGTGACATGGTAGCACCAGAGGCTGCCACGTGTCACCCATTTTTTTCATTTTTGATTCAAACTGTGGACCAATGAGGAAGTTCCATGTGGCAGTCCGTACAACCACATGGAAGACCATACGAGACGTGGTAGGATGATGTGGAAGGTGAATGTGCAAGTGGATGGAATGGGATAATGGTTGGCTTCCACATGTCCTAGCCATGGGCTACCACGTGGAAATGGTTAAATACCCAATGAGGGCTTGAAACCGAATTTTCAAAAATAAAAAAGGGGTCCGCCAAATATAGCAGCCAAACTACAACTTCGACAAATATAAGCAATGCTCCAAACTTGGTGTCTGTTCCAATCCACACACACACACACACACACACACACACACATATATATATATATATATATATATATATATATATATATATATATATATTGATAACAATAAACCGAAAAGGGGAGGCCCACGGGCTTGACCCGGGGACCTCCTCCTATCCAACACCTTACAATAGCATCCTCCAACCATTGGGCCAATGAATTTAGTTGGTTATTCCTCCCAACATTTCACTTAAATGTTGAGTTTGCCCATGAATGGGAAGAGGGCGCTCGATGGTACAACAAGGCATGATTTTCGAGACATAGTACAGAGAATTAATTGCAGGGAGTAGGCACATAAACCAAGACGATATTTATCAAGGGATCAAGAGTGCCAGAGTCGGATTGAAGCATGGAGACAATCATTTTTTGGGTAATTCGACACCACAAATTCAATGGTGCTTTTTGTTTTCTGAACTGAGCAAAGATTCTGCAACTTAATTCCAAAATGAGGTATACTTATGTATTTTGCCAAATTATTTTGTTGAGTTAATAAAAATGTCTACCCATTTGAGAGCAGGACCTAGAGACGTAGTTCAATAGGGATGAACTCCGTTATCAATTTTTTGTGTTCAGATTTGATGCTTATGTCTCTTTATTTTGAGCTATTCCTTCTTTATGGTGCACTTTAATTTATGCTCATTTAATAAAATTCTTTATAAGTCAGTTCGATAAAAAGATCCCAGATCATGTTGGTATCAAAGAAGTCATATTTGACTTGAATTGTTGAGTGTGAATGCTTAATAGGGAAAATCATAAGCAGGGTGAAGGAACTCTTAAGAGTTTCCATCCCGAAGTTGGTCGTGCATCCCGAAGGAAGAAAATGGCAGAAGAGGACAAGCATGATGAACAGAAGAAAAACTTCCACATGTTCTTTTATCGCATGTTAGAAATGTTCGAGTGAATGTATGGAGACTACGAGAAGAGGATGAATAAGAAAGGGAAGAAAAAGGAAGCACAAGATGATGATAATTCTTCAGTGAATCAAGGGGCTAGAGACCCTCCTCAGCCTCTATCTTCACCATCAAGTTCTAGCTCTTCTTCGTCTGAGCATTCTCATCATTCTCATCATTCTATCCATAAATCTTCTTTTAAGAAACCACTATTAAAGCTTGATGTAAAAATTGCTTTACTTATGTTTAATGGAGATGCTAATCCCGAAAAGCTAGATAATTGGATCCGACAGGTTGAAGTATATTGTCGTGTTCAACAAATTGATGAATAGGAAGTTAAAGTGCAATTAGCTTCTCTTCGGTTGGAAGGAACTGCTCTCATATGGTGGGAGATAAAACTTCACGACATAAGTAAGTGTGGTAATCTTCTTTCCTCATGGTCGGAGTTTAAATCAACGATAAGGAAGCAATTTTATCCATTGTGTTATTTACATAAAGAAATGTTGGAATGGAAAACTTTAGGACAAAGTAAAGGTCAAACTGTACAAAGTTTCACGGAAGAATTTAGGAATAAATCTCTTGCATTAAACATTTCTTTGGATTCTTATGAAACTCTAATGAAGTATATTGGAGCACTTCACAATTATATTCGTCATACTTTGCTATTGTTTAAACCCACCAGTATTAACGAAGTTTGTGTGCAAGCCACTCACCTTAAGAACAGGGGAAAGCATGTTCAAGAAGATCCCACAAAGAAACCTTCCAATCTAACACATAAGCAGTTTAAGAAGTTTAAAAGGAAGAACAAAAAGATTGCCATTGTAAAGAGAGAAGAAGGAAAACCATCTTGCACTCATTACAAGAAAAGTGGTCATGATGATGAACACTGTTGGAAACTACATCTAGAGAAGAGACCGAAGTAGTTAGGTGGAAAGGGGAAGACAAATAGCGTTGCTACAGTGCAACAAGATCTTGGTTCCGATTCACTAGACGAAGGAAATATCACAACGATTGGAGTACAAGGTAAATATTCCCTTCATTCCTGTTCAAATTCCAATAATGGGTCTCATGATGATGAAAGAAAGAGGAATGAATTATTTCATATAAGATTTGTATCTAAACACACTAAGATAGATACATTATTTGATCTGGGTTCCCAAGTAAACTTGATATCTGAAGCACTTGTCAAAAATACGGGTCTTGAAACTAAACCACATCCAAAGCCTTATCCTCTTGGTTGGGTATGTGATAAAGAAAAAATTAATGTCACCAAGCAATGTAGGGTTAGATTTGTTATTGTTTCAAAGTTGATTGATGAAGTGGATTTGGATGTTGTATTACTTGATATATGTGGCATAGTGTTGGGGATTCCTTATATTTATGATAGAAAAGCAGTCTTCTTTCGTCATGAGAACAAATATCACCTTACTAAGCGAGGAGTGAAATATATTGTTAGAGCCCATAGCACGAGGGTAAACAAAAAACTTGTTAGTGCAGGACAAATGAAGATACTCATAAACACTAATAAGAGATATGTACTCATGGTCGTAAGGGAGAAAGATGTCGAAACATATGATGATTTCCAATGATGTGATCCTTCTCATAAGAAACAATTAATTGATATTGTTTATAAGTATGATGTTATTTTCTAGGAACCAGATGGATTACCTCCTAAGAGGGAAATCCAACATGAAATACATCTTCAACAAGATTCTCCTCTTCCTAATGTGGGCATGTACAGGATGTCATTTGTAGAGATGACAAAGATCAAGAAGAAGGTGCAGGGATTATTGGATCAAGGTGTCCTTAGTCCTATCTCATCTCCTTGTGATCCTTCGATCGTGATGGTGTCAAAGAAATATGGCACATGGAAAATGTGTGTCGATTACCGAGCCTTAAATAAAATCACGGTGAAAAATCGATACCCTCTTCCTCATATAGATGATTTACTTGATCAGTTAAAGAATTTTGTTTATTTCACTAAGTTGGATTTGCATAGTGGATACCATCAGATCAAGGTTGTAGAACATGATGCATGGAAGATTGCCTTTAAAACCAAACATGGATTTTTTGAGTGGTTAGTTATGTTGTTTGGGCTTTGTAATGCTCCAACAATTTTCACGTGTGTGATGAATGATGTATTCAGGCCATTTCTAGATGATTTTGTGATTGTATATTTAGACGACATTCTTATATTTAGCGGGACATGGGATGAACATGTAAGGAATTTAAAGCAAGTATTTGATAATTTGCAAAGGGAATTTTTTTATGTAAAATTGTCCAAATGTGAATTTGGTAAGACTACACTTGTGTAATTAGATCATATTGTAGGAGGAGGACAATTGAAAATTGATCCTTCCAAGATTGATGTAATTGTAAATTGTCCTGAGCCCAAAAGTAAAACTAAAATACATATCTTCTCAGATGCAGTCCAGTATTGGAGGAGATTCATTTCAAACTTCTCCTTTATAGAAACTCCTTTGCATGCCTTAACCAGTGTGAAGGACACTTTTCAGTGGGGAGGAAATAAAAAAAAGATTTCAGCACTTTGAAAAAAAAGATCAATATTGCACCAGTATTAGCACTGCCGAATCTTCAAAAACCCTCTGAGATCGAGATAGATGCCAACGGATATGACATGGGTTAAATATTGATGTAATATCGTAAGCCTATCTGTTACCACTCTGAAAATTTTAACCAAGCTGTTGTTAACTATCCTACATATGATAAAGAGTTGTATGCATTAGTTCAAAGTGTAAAGAAATGGAAGCACTACTTATTAGGGAAGGAAACAATCATACATACAAATCATCAACCCATACAACATCTCCAAGCACAAACCAAACTGCAACAATATCGACATTACAAATGGACGGGTTTTCTACAAAAAATTCATTTGGTAATCAAGTACAAAAAGGGTACTAGTAACAAGGTAGATGATATGCTTTCTAGACCTCCTATTGTTGCTTCTATTATTTTGAAGAATGCTTCTTTATCTCATGATAGATATGTGGAACAATATTCCATTGATGAAGATTTTAAAGAAGTATATGAGAAGAAAACTCATGGTGCACAGGTAGATAACTATTATCCACATGGAAAAATACTCTACCATCTTGGAAAGCTATGTATTCCTACAAGTGAATGAGCCCATGTAATACGAGAAGCTCACGCTTCTCTTGTGCCTGGGCATTTTGGGGTAGGAAAAACTATGGCTCATCTGCAAAGGTTTCGTTACTGGCCTCAAATGAAAGAAATTGTAACTAAATATGTAAAGGGGTGTGTGATGTGTTCTACTTGCAAGCCCACTAATAGAAATATGGGGCTATACTCACCAATGCATGTTCCATCCCATCCATGGGAAAATATCTCCATGGATTTTGTAGGGGGTTTACCAATGTCGAAAAAGGGTCATGAATATTTGTATGTTGTAGTGGATAGGTTCAACAAGATGTGTATCTTAATTCCATGTAAAAAGAAGATCATTGTTGAGAAGAATGCTAGTCTCTTCTTTCAGTATGTTTGGGTTCACTTTGGGTTATCGACATCCATTGTCTCAGATCAAGATACTCCATTCCTTGGGGATTTTTGGACAAGATTGTGGAGAATTATGGACACCAAGTTGAAGAGGAGCACTGCTTTCCATCCATAGACCAATGGAAAGACAGTGGTTGTTAACCAAACAATGATACTTTTTCTTCGAGGCTACTACAACAAAAATCCCAAGTTATGGGATGAACAAATACCCTATGTACAACATGCTTACAACAGAGCCTTACATTCCTCCACTCAGTGTTCTCCTTTTGAGACATGTTTTGGGTATTTACCTAAAGTTCCTTTGGACTTGATGTATGGAAGAGATGTTGATTCTAATGTAGAAATAAATGAAGACGGATCCCACAAGTTCATCTAGAGGATCCAACAGATACACCAAGCAGACAGGGAACAATTGGAGAAAAGTAAAGAACAATATAAATCTCAGCATGACAAACAGAAGGTTGATCATCAGTTCTAGGTTGAAGACCAGGTATGGCTTCACATAAACAAGGAAATATTTAAGGGTGAAGGAAAGAAACTCAAGCCCATCCGTTATGGACCCTTCACTATTTTGGAGAAAAGTGGTACCAATGCTTTTCATCTACATATTCCACCTTATATGAAGATATACTCGGTTGTAAATGTGGAGAACTTGAAACTCTTTTAACCTCCCATGGTCATGGATCAGGGTGAGGAAGTTTCAATACCTTCATTTGATGAGTTTTCTCCTAAGTACTTCGATGAGTTAAAGGAAGATATCATCTTGGATAGAAGGAAGAGGACTTCATGCAGGGGTGATTTTTATTATCTTTGAGTAGGATTAAAAGGCAAAAATCCAAGTAAGGCAAAGTGGATTGAGAAGTACAAGGTGAGGGAACTCTTCCCTCACTTAGTTTTTGATTGATGAAATATTTTGGTGGTCCAAAAAGATCTTAGTGTGAAGACATGATCCAAAAAGGATCCAAAGAGGACTAAGGACAACTCAGAATTTGCAGAAGCAACTCAGGAAGCTCATAATGGCCTCAACAGATAGAGAAAAGGAAAAAATTCAAAGTCCTCAAAAATCAGTGAAATTGCATCATCACGAAGAGCACGTCGCAAGATTTCCAACGACGTAAATGGCTCGCCAAACGGAGTTACAGATCAAAAGATATTCACAGTCAAAGTTTTGGTCAACCTAGCCCAGTCAGTAGGGATGAGTTAGCATCTATACTGCTGACGTCAACATCAATACAAATGATGTCAAAGTTCGTACAGTGTATGTGGCACACCCACAGGGTGACACGCGACATTCTGACATCATCATGACATCAGCATGGTGATGTGGTAGCACTAGAGGCTACCAGGTGTCACTTGTTTTTAGCATTTTTGGGTCAAACTGTGGACCAATGAGGAAGTTCCATGTGGTAGTTCATACAACCACGTGGCAGACCGTACGAGATGTGGCAGGTGAAATGGTAGGTGATTGTGAAAGTGGATGGCATGGGCCAATGGTTGGCTGCCACGTGGCCCAGTCATGGGCTACCACGTGGCAGTGGGAAAATGCCCAATGAGGGACCGAAACCAAATTTTCAAAAATAAAAAAGGGGCCCGCCGAATCTAGCAGCCAAACTACAAATCCGAAAAATATAAACAATACTCCAAACTTGGTGATGGTTCCAATCAATATATATATATATATATATATATATATATATATATATATATATAACAATAAACCTAAAAGGGGAGGCTTGCAGGATCGACCCTGGGACCTCTCCCTATCCAATGCCTTACAATAGCATCCGCCAACCATTGGGCCAACGAACTCCATTGGTTAGTTCGCCCAACATTTCACTGAAATCCTGATTCTTCCCACGGATGTGAAGAGGTTTCTCGACGGTATGGAAAGACATTATTTTCGAGACGCAGTACAGAGAATTAATTGCTGGGAGCAGGCACGGAAAACAAGATGAGATTTCACAAGGGCTTGGGAGTGCTAGATTCGGATTGAGGCATGGAGACAATCATTTTTGGGTAATTCGATGCCACAAATTCAATGGTGATGTCTATTTTCTGATTTGAGAAAATCTTCTGCAGCTTAATTCTAGAATGAGGTATACTTATGTATTTTTCAAATTCTTTTGCCGAGTTAATAAAAATACCTACCCATTTGAGAGCAGGACCCGAAGACGTAGTCCACTAGGGACGAATTCTATTATCAATTGTTTGTATTTAGATTTGATGCTTATGTCTCTTCATTTTTTTATCTATTCCTTCTTTATGGTGCACTTTAATTTATGCTCATTTAATATAATCATTTATAATTCACTTCGATGAAAAGATCCTAGATCATGAAAATAGAAAGGGAGATGTTGATGAAACTTGGTTTCTTGAAATCAGAAGGTATTTTCAATTACACAACTACTTATCTAACCTAGAAGCTAGGGTTTCCACATACCATTTGCATGGAAAAGCTTCTATGTCGTGGAATCAGTTGAAACAAGTCGAGCACATTGATAAAAATAGGATTTCTTGGAACAAATTTGAGAAATACTTCTAGAAGGAGTATCTTTGAGAGCACTATTATGACAAGAAGATGTAGGAGTTATTTGAAATCAAGTCGGGGAGCATTCCCATATAATAATATGAAAATAATTTCTTTTATTTTTTGAGGTATGTGGGATTTATCAAAGAGGAGAAGGTGAAAATACAAAGGTTTCTAAGTGGATTTCCATCCTTCTATAAAGATAAAATTCAATTTCATAAACCCATAACTTTTACAAAGACCATTAGAAAATCCAAGTACCTTTATGAGAAAGTAAAAGGAAAAGAATACTTTCAAAAAAATTGGAAGGGTAAGAAGAAGGAGAAACCATACAAGAGAAGGAAGGGATTCAAACCTACTTTCAATAGAAATATTCCTATTACATATCAACAAAACTATCCTGCCAAGTCCCACATGCTTGAGAATGGTATAAGGAACATAAAATTTGGGCGCTAGTTTCTGAAAATCGTCAGCCTTGATGGAATTTTTATTGTAAGGTTGTAGTCGAAGAAACACTTGATCCCCTTCTGCAAATTCACATTCAGAGCGACCTTGATCTGCTTGTTGCTTCATGTGATTTTGGGCCATGACCAAATTCTATTTGAGGGTACGAAGAATAGCCTCTCGAACTGTAAGTGTTTCGTCAACCGCTTGGACCTTCGAGACACCTAGAAAATATGAGAGAAATGAAGACGGATTTTGTCCATATACCGCTTCAAAAGGAGTCATGCGGGTAGTTGTATGGTATGAAGTGTTGTACCACCATTCAACTAGTGGTAACCATTGAGCCCATTGATTTTGATTTTCCAGGCAAAACACCTCAAATATGTTTCCAAACACTTGTTGACAACTTCAGTTTGACCATCAGTATGGGGATGATAAGCTGTGCTGAGGTGAAATTAGGTGCCTTGTATCTTGAACAGTTCTTGCCAAAAATTGCTGGTGAAATTTGGGTCGCGATAAAAAACAATAGAATGCGGCATGCCATGAAGCTTGAAGACCTGATCCATGAAAAGTTGAGCCATAATGGATGTTGTAAATGGGTGTGGAAGAGCACATAAATGAGCATACTTGGAAAGACGATCAACTACCAACATGATGACTTATTTATTTCCCGATTTAGGTAAGCCTACAATAAAATCCATAGAGATATCCCTCCAAATAGCAGGTGGAATCGAAAGTGGTTGTAGTGTGCCAGGAGATTTGACTATTTCTCCCTTATTTCATTGACACACATCACATTCAACCACAAAATTACAAACATCCTGTTTCATACCATCCCAGAAAAAGAACGTTTGACCCTAGCATAGGTTTTGGTAAACCCAGAGTGCCCAGATATGGGTGTAGCATGAAGCTCAGAAAGTATCGTGGATTTATGTTTTGAATATTTACTTAAATACAAACAGCCTTTGTATCGAAGCTCATCATGGAGCCAAGATTACCCTGGGGAAACTGGAGAATTGGACTGCAATTTTTGTATCAGATGTGAACTTTTGGGATCTTGTAGCCATTCCTGGCGAACAGCTTGGAGCCAATCTGGTACAATGAAGGAGAGAGAAAAAGGGGACCCTTCATCTTCATATTTTCAGGAAAGTGCATCTGCAACCACATTGCCTTTTCCTTTCTTGTAAATGATCTCGTAATCATATCCAAAGAGCTTAGTCACCCATTTTTGTTGCTCTGGGGAGGAAATGCGTTGTTCCAGAAAACAATTGAGGCTTTGATGATCTGAAGTGTTTTCCCAATAGATAAGGGCACCAAAGATCAACTGCATGAAGAATAGCCAACATTTCTGTTTCATAGATTGATTTTCCCAAATTTTGTTCAGAGAGTTGTTTTCCAGTAAGGGCCAAAGGTCGACCATCTTGCATAAGGACAACTCCAATTCCTTTCCCTAAAGCATCACATTCCAGGACAAAGGTCTTTTTGAAATCAGGAAGGGTCGGGACTAGAGTGGTGCACATGGCCATCTTAAATGTTTGAAAATCCTGAGCAACAATTGGAGTCCAATTGAAAGAATTCTTTTTGAGGAGTGCAGTGGGAGGTACCACAATCTTTCCATAATTCTAAACAAACTTGCGCTAATAACTTGTTAAGCCCAGAAATCCATGCAATCTTTTGAGAGTCTTTGGGTGAGGCCAGTATTTCATAGCTTCAATCTTTTTTGGATCCACCCTGACGCTTTCCTTGCCAACAATATGACCCAAGTACTCGACTTCTGAGGCACCAAAAGAACATTTAGATTGTTTCAGGAAAAGTTGGTGCTGAGAGAGTAGATGGAGAACTCGATCCACATGAGCAAGATGGTTTGTCCAAGTTTTTCTATAGATGAGGATATCATCAAAGAAAACTAAGACAAAATGATGGAGAAAATGACGAAAGACATGATTCATGAGGCTTTGGAAAGTGGAGGGAGCATCACAAAGGCCAAAGGGCATGACCAAAAAATCATAGTGGCCCTCATGAGTTCTAAAGGCAGTCTTAGGAATGTATTCCTCTTTCATACAGATCTGGTGGTATCTAGAATGAAGATCAAGTTTAGTAAAGAACTGGGTGCCAATCAATTCATCCAAGAGGTCATCAATGAAAAGAATGGGAAACTTGTCTTTAATGGTGAGTTTGTTGAGGGCGCGGATGTCAGGAAACATGTGCCAATAACCTTCTTTCTTAAGGATCGTGGCCACAGGAGAAGAGTAGGGACTCGTACTAGGGAAAATAACACCTGCGTTAAGCAGTTCTTGAACCATTTTCTCAATTTCATTTTTTTGGAAAAAGGGGTGACAATAGGGACAGATATTGGGAGGAAGGATTCCTGGGATAAGGGGAATGGAATGATCATGTACATTACGAGAAGGAGGGAGTGCCTGGGGAGTGGAAAAAGCGATTTGATACTTAGAGAGGATGGATTGGAGTAATGTCTTGTTTAAGGTCTTATTTGAGTTCCTCGATTGAGGCGACGATGGAGGAATGCATGTTTTTTATTGATGGTGACAATATTGGTACTAAGCTATCTCACTTCTTGTTGGGTCTCTGTGAAATTAGATTGCAAGGTATTGAAGCGAGCTTCCAAGTCTTGGCTATGAGTATGGGCCATGATGACGAGGGAACCAAAAAGGGGCAGGTGGGTTCAAAATATTTTATGAAAAATGATAGGTATGAATGTGATAAGGGTGAAGCGATAAATCCAATGGAATAGGTCTCAATTAATGGTGCAACAAAATCAAGACTTTTTTTTTTACACCTGCGGAGTTATACTCTGGTCTGAAGAATACTGCGGTGATGAAATGCCCAAATCTTTAATCAGGAAGAAATGTGTAGTGATTTTGCAACTCGAATGCAAGAGACACAATTGTGCGGCAATATATCTTGTCTGGTTTTTTTTTTTCTGTCCCCAAGGGTTAGGTATTCAAGGGTTCTACAAACATAGGTTTTCTCTGTGCTATAGCTCTATGATATATGTGTAGGGTCCAACAGTAGTACTTGGACCAATATCTCACGGCACCAACTAAGGAGGCTAGATCGTACCCTTATCTGTACTACCCGACTACCCAGGTACTAAAGAGTATCTTCTCGAGTGTTGTTCTCGGTGGAACTATAGCATTCAGGTGGCTGATCAGTTTATCTAAAGAGGGCTTCAATAAATCTAGGTCAATTCATATACATGTGTTGTCTGATGCGCTACCACTCGAAGGGGTACCAACAAGGGTTACAAGGGTGGCCAATAGATGTGCACTTAAGTACCACTTGTATTTCCCATGTGTATGAATCACTCAACCACACATTTATGCACGTAACGAGAGATCTTTGTAGGTTAAAGATGCTAGAATACGTCTCTACCCTAAAAAATTAACGCACAAATTTCTACCGAGGAAAGTGCTCTAATACCACTTGTAATATTCCATATATAAAAAGTATGCAAAACATAAATAAAATGATAGCAATGGAAAATAAACAACAATATAACCAGAACAACACCACAATAATAATGCAAAGATATCAGAATAACACCAGAAAGAGAACTTTGATTATGAGAGAAATGTTCACTTGCCTCTTTGAGGGGGAAACCTCTAGTTGAGCAGAGCTCTGTTACAATAATATCCAAGACAACCATTCTCATACCCTCGACTCTTATTTATACTAAACATGTCTATCAAAAGAACCATCTAGAGGAAGATCCTTATAGAAGCAAAATCTTCTATTAGGTCTTCTTACATTTGACTTATTCTTCCTTATTGCTAGGCCTTATTAATATTGACCTTTATTACATTGAAATATATTATTCTACCTACGTGATGGGTTAGGTTCCTAACAATATATGCAACCCTAGATGATATACAAGCATAACACTAATCCCATATGATTGAGGTGGAAGGTTAGATCATAAATAATCATGTTTCTATTTTAATTGATTCAGGAGAAATACATAGTTATATTGATCCTAAAATAGTGGACATGTTTCATTTGATGAAAAGTAAGATTGAAATATCATGGTTGGTTCAACTAGCCACTAGAACCAAAATAAGGATCAATGAGACTGGAAGGGGTTGTCCAATAGATATTAATGGAGTGAATACCAGTGATGATATGAATATCATACCATTAGGATCTTTTGATATCCTAAATGAAATGGATTGGTTGGACAAGCATCATGATGTCCTAGATTTCCATAATAAGAAATTTACATGTCTTGATTAATAAGGAAAGTAGAGAATTGTACAAGGAATTCCAAGACCCATTTCTATAAGAGTGATTTAAGCCTTGCAGCTGAAGATGTGTTTTAGGAAAGGATTTCAATTGTATGAAGCTCATGTGGAGGAACCATACAATATCAAAGGGCCAAGTATTGAATTTTTTTTGGTATTGCAAGAGTTTGAGGATGTATTCAAAAAAATACCAGGATTTCCACCAAAGAGGGATATAGATTTATCTATTGATTTAGTATTAGGAGATAATTGGTATCAAATAATCCTTACAAAATGAGTACACCGGAATTAAAATAATTACAAATGCAGCTAGAATAAATGTTTAATAAAGGGTACATACGCCTAAGTGTTTTACATTGGGGAGCACCAATACTCTTTGTGAAAAATAAAGATGGAATGTTGAGGTTATGTATTGAATTTAGACAACTGAATAAAGCTACTATGAAGAACAAATGGCGTAACATCCCCCAACCTAGTTGAGGTCCATTACATGAGGAAAAAATCATAAATTAAAATTTATGTTATCTAATGAAATTCTCGTAGCTTCCAGCCACAAATTACAACTAAATTTAACTACTGTCTATTACAATTTAGTAAATACATATAATTTTTTTTTAACACACATGAATGTAGCTAATAACTTATTACAACACCATATAAATTAGTATCATACATAGAGTTCATGCACAATAATTTAACTCATATAATAACACATCAACAAGATACAATACTTATCTTTCAAAATAGTTGTGCAACCAACTGCTTGGTACAGAGGTTCCACCCCAACATATAATTTTTGTTCCAAATATAAAAATAAACTCACCCCTAGGCTGGAGCTACCAATACACAAAAGAGGGTGGTCTCTCGTCATCCACTCACAACACAGAAAATCCACAACCCACTGGTATTCTCCTACAACTATTCTGATTTTCCACCAGCTCTCTTCCTCTCGACCTACCAAAACAAAGGAATGTACCCCTTCATTGATATCAGTCCCTAGGATGTCCTATTCATTTATCAGGGTATCACTGGCACATGTAACTAGGAATGTCTGTGTTGGGAACTCAAGGGAACTCATTTCTAGGAAAACTACCAACAAACAACAAAAGCCACTTGTTGTTACAATGAAACTCACACAAGAGTTCACTCTTCAGGACTGACAACCTAACCCTTCAGTATTCAACTCCAAAATTCTCCAAAACATGCTCCAACATGATCTATAATTCACCCTCCATGGATGCTCCATCTCAAAGCTCTCTTTTCTTCTCTCTACTTGTTGTTCATGTCAAAAACTTGATTGTCTAAAATTGTTGTTATTTCCCATACGAATTTCTGCCTTTGGATTACTTGTTTGACTCACACACTTCCCCAAGATGATTGTACTCAACCCCCATGCTCCCAATAAATATGGGATGTGACTTCTCACACCCATGCTCTTACATTCATTCAATGATTGGATTTGGGACACTTGATCAGAAACTATAGCTTAATACATAGCCATAGTAAAATTTAGGAATGTGGGTGAAATTAATAGACATGGGTAATTCCCCCTTGGACCCCTCTCTTAGATATTCTCCTAGACCCTCCCGTCTCTTGTGGTTTAAATTTATCCCCCATCTCTATTCATATCCCCTTAGCAATATGCATCACATTTTTATTATCAAAATTTAGAAACACATTTTTCATATACATTGCTTTGGCCATAACCACACATTATGTCTACATTAAGTATTAATTAAATTGGGGATTGTAGTGGAGACATTACATTTCCCCTCTCCTACAATTGCGCATTGTCCTCGGTGCACACTATGCCAATATACATATATATACAAATGTACATCATGATGCTTAAAGAGATAAAATTATGCAATTTTACAACTCTAGCAGTAGTTCCAGCCAAAATATCCTATTCCTCCCAACCCGCCGACCCAAGGAATGTACCATTATTGGATTAATAAGGGTGGAGGTGAATCAATAATGAAAAATTATAGTACTTTAAACCACAATTTATTCTTCAACAATATTCATCAGTTTCTCATTAGAATTCAATATATCATAAACAACATCACATCACAATAGATACATAATACACCAATATTTACATGGAAACCCAAATAGGAGAAAACCGCATAATTTTTTTCTTATATATTTATCAAAATAAAACATTCATTGAAAGTGATAACTGCTAATTCTCCAGCTACAACTGGAAGGAGGCTCCAACCCTCTATTCTCAATCTCCAACCTGAAGCAAGATGCAACTCCCTGATTCTCTGGCTCCAACTAGAAGGAGGCTACAACCCCCTAGGTTCTATGGAAACAACTGGAAGGTGGATAAAACCAACTTTCCTTTCCCCTTTCAACCACCCTGTAATATAAATGTATACCAACTATCGCTATCAAAAACTCTTCCACTATCATTGTCATTGCACTGTCACTATCACTTTGTCTTTGTCACCGTCTCTGTCACTGTCACTACCACTGTATCTCTGTCACTCTGACATCAACCAAATAAACCTGTACCATACCATGCATCAAGTGTATACCAGTATAGATACTATCTCATGCATCAATCATGACCCAAAAGATACATTTGTTGGCGACGGAAGTCACTCCTGGATTGCAGTAGGAGCAGAGCCCGATGCCCATCAGTTTATGTCACGATTTGTTTATAAAAAGGGGTGATCGAATGGAAGTTAACTCAAACAATGTTGCTCTAACACTGAAACTAGGCCAGGCATGGATGGGCAAGTGAGGTCTTAGATAAAATTCAGACAGTGAGTTGTAGTGAGGGTGAGTAGGGGGAATACTTGTATAAGAGAACTGTAAAGTTTTGTCGTAAACATCAAGTTTCTAACAGACTGTAGGAGAAAACATCTAAACGCAAGATCTTCTTACATTCAAATGCAGAAAACCAAAGAATACAACAATGCAACAATAAATCCTTTATCATAACATAATTGCAATAATTCATGTGAATCAGTCAATCATGAACTCCCTCAGTATAAGATGAAAACTAGATGGGGTAGGAATATTGTCTGTCATTAAACAAGAAATCTTACATACAGATGCATAACCAGAGGACTAGAATCTCTGTTAAAACTTTACAATCAGGATCTTCGCTCTACCATTGATACCTTTAATAATATCAAAACTAAGTATATATACTCAAAACACTTGCCCAATAGAGGCCTACTAGACTTTCAGAATGAGGAGTCTCTTCAATCAAATCTGGCCTGCACTTCTCTGTCATACACCACCTTAATTCTGCATGGCTCGCGCCAGAGGGTAGCTGATCCCTTAAATGTTGAATTAGCGTGCGCAGGCTCACGTGGCAAGTCGAGGACTCAGCATGGATTCCATTGAAAGAACCAGTACAGAGGACCATCTCGGGTAGATTTTTAGTCGGGGCATGCATACCTTTCATTTAATGCGTGAGGCGAGGTTTCAACTACCCTCTCTCTTCTTCATTCGTTTCAGGTAGGTATCGGGATTTAGATCACGTCGAACCAGCATCTGGAGAACACAATGCCCCCTTTTTGAAACTCAATTCGGCGCTTTTGATCCCTTCTGAATAGCCCTTTCTACGCCCTCAAGTGACCACGGGCCGTGACCCTATGCCTATCTTCCTGAGTGATTTCGGCGTTTCGGGGTTCGTGGATAGGAAGGGGTAGGTCTTTCCCCTTCAAAGTCGTGATAGGTGAAATTCTGAGAGGGCCTAACAGTCGCCACGCGTCCCCCCACTGATCTGACGGTCCTGAACTAATTCGGTAACACTGTGGGCCCGGGTCCGAGACGTCTTCGACGCTTTGCGCTTCGAGGATATGAAAGAGCTACTACTTGGGCTTCGAAATCGTGATGGACGAAAAGGCAAGGAATCCAATCGCGTGCCATGTGTTCCTCTGGGGTGAATGGCTAAGATCGCTCTTGGCGCTTTGGGGACCCATCTTTCCAATTGATAAACATTCGCGCCACTCCTTCAGGCCTGCTCCTTTGTGACCAGGCGAAAAAACCATGGGCCTGATTCTGGGCGCTTTTAGTGCTTCGGGATTCAAGGTTTCGAGATGAAAAATGATGAGGAGCACTTACCCTTCAAAATCCTTAATGCCGACATGGCACAGATGTGTGTCGCGTGTCCTTAAGATGAATGGCTGAGGTAGCACTTGCTATTTAAAAGGGTTGCCTTCATTCCTAGGCTCGCTTGACGTGACCTGGCGCTAGGACCGTGGGCTCGTCTCCAAAGGTTCCCTCGGCATTTTGTCTATCGACAATTTCGGTTGCAATGAATGGGAGGTCCCTTATCTCCCGAAACACCGATCCCCACAATGCTGACTGGCTTCCAGCTGTCTTAACTGGATCGGATGACCCAGATCTGTCTTGAACTATGGGTGCTACCTTTTGTGCTAAATCCTGGGCAGCTTGGCAGCCTCGAAATCTTGATGACCATCGATCAGCTTTATAGGTGGATCTCAGCTGCTGACAACAAAACTTCACCTTCTTGCTTGACTTGTGACCTGAAAAGAGATTCTCCCGCTCTGCGCTTGGGCGCTTCCCGTGCAACCTGCAGACCTGTGTACTTTCTTGCCCAAGACAAAAATTGTCACTAACATTAGGCTCCATGGGGGATAGATTCGTCCCTGTGATGCTCTAAGAACTCATTCTGCAACTTCAGTGCCTTTCTATTGGGCTATGGAGTTATTTACTAAGCCGAAAATATGCAAAAAGGAAAAAAATCAGAGAACCCAAGGACAATGTTTACAAACAAAGGAGCCATCTAAGGCTCAAACAAAACATTTCTTCAGAAAATGCCCATTTATTGGGCTGTTGAAAACCTCTTCACCCTCCAAATCTTGCAACCTGTACGTGTTGTTTAAGAGAACCTCCGAGATTTTGAAGGGGCTGATCCAGAGGGCGTCAAACTTGTTGTGTTTGTCCTTATCCTGTTTGGGTGCATCCCACTTAAGTACCAAATCCTCGATCTCGAACTCCTTTTTCCTGACCTTCCTGTCAAAAGCCTGTTTGGCCCTTTGCTGATGACTATGAGCTACATCCCTCACCTGTTCCCTAATATGTTTCACTTCCATTATCTAATGAATCCTTCTGATCATATGATCCATCTCTCCTTCATAATCTTTGAATAACTTTTCCACAGGTAAGGCGAGCTGAGTGGGAAAAACCGCCTCTGCTCCGTAGACCAGCTGAAAAGGCAAGGTGCCTAGGGATTTCTTCGTTGTCACTCAATCGCCCAAAGAGAAAATTTCAACTTTGAATCCCAGGCCCTCTTATTGTCCTCCAATAGTCTTTTGATGATCCTTATCAGGATTTTGTTGGAGGACTCTGCTAAACCATTGCCCTGGGGATAGTAGGGGGTGGAGTGAATTAGCGAGATCTGGAACTACTCACAGAACTTAATTAGAGGCTCAGACTTGAAAGAAGCAGCATTATCAATGACGATCCTGCTGGGACAACCAAATCTAGCTATGATATCCTCCGAAAAGCTGATAATTACTTTGTGTGATGCACTTCTGGTGGGGGTAGCTTCTATCCACTTGGTGAAATAATCTGTTGCAGTCAGGATCCATCTGTGTTGGCCACTTGAGGGAGGATGGATTTCCCCAATGAAGTCTAGCCCCCACTGCTGAAAAGGTGCTGAAGCTACTACAGGCTTCCGTGGTAGTGGTCTAAGCTGTTGCTTGCCTGAGAACTTTTGACACTTGATGCAGGCCCCAATTTCTCTGCTGACATCAACGAATAAAGTGGGCCAGTAATACCCAGCCCCGAGGATTTTGTGAGCTGTGGTCTTCCAGAAATGATGCCCCCCACAAAGGCCTCTATGGAAGTCCAACATAACTTTCTGGGCTCCTAGTGGGTTCAAACATCTCAGCAGCATCCCCAGAGGGTCTCTCCAGTACAAGACTTGCCCAATGAGGCAATATCTGACCGCCTTGAGCTTTAAATCTCTCGCCTTACTTTTACCCATTCCATCTGGGGGCTTCAACTCCTGCAGAAAGTACAAAATTTCATGATACCAGGCACATTCTGCCAATGATAAGCCATCCTAAGGGCGTTGGCTGGGCAACTCAGCTTGCTGAGTTCCTGAGAAAGTATTGATGAAACTAACCCCCAAGGCTTTGCAATTGGATTAAGCCAGTAGCTTGGCTAAACCTTTCCCCTTAACCAACTTGGTGGGATTTATCTCCAAGTCGAATTCCAGGATTCTAGCGATCCATGTGCCTCTTCTCCCATCTATATCGGGTTGTACAAGGATGTCCTTCACATAAGTCGAAGGAACATATGTGGTTACCTTTGAGTGAAAGACATAGACTCTGAAAGATTTGAGAGATTTCACTAAGTCATAGGCCTATTTCTCCATGATTTCATACCTGATCTCTGCATCTCTTAATGCCTTGTTGAAGAAAGCAATGGGTTGCTCTCGCCCTTCCTCATTTTTCTACAATAACACCGCTGCTACCATATCGAAAGAAGCAAAAGAAAAAACTAGGAAGGGTTTGGAATAATCAGGACTAATCAACACAGGTGCCTCAGCTAATGCCCTTTTTATTTGGACAAAAGATTCCCTGGGTTCATCGGTCAATCTCACTTCATTTCCCTTTCTGAGCATGGCTGTGATGTGTTTCACCAGTTCAGCAAAATTCGAGATGAATCTCCTCATAAAGTTGATCTTTCCTAAAAAGGCATGGACTTCCTTTTTAGACCTGGGAAGTGATAGGGTTTGAATTGCCTCCACTCTGTTGGGATCAATTCTCACTCCTTCCGCTGATACTATATGGCCTAATAGCTTGCCCTCCATCATAGCAAACAAGTATTTCTTGGGATTAAGGGAAAGACAAAACCTCCAGCACTTCGATAAAACTTTCCTTAAGTGATAACAGTGCTCTTTATCAGACCTGGAGAAGATTGTGATGTCATCTAGGTAGATCACTACAAACTGGTCTTTCTCCCTGAAAAAGGCTATATCCATGGCTCGCTGAAATGTTGCTCCTGCATTCATGAGTCCAAATGGAATTTTGGCATACATGAATGTGCCCCAAGGAGTGGTGAAGGCTGTCTTTTCCCTATCCTCAGGCATGATCGATATCTGATTATAGCCAGAAAACCCATCGATCATGGATATCCTGGATGCACCAGTTACCCTCTGCAGTATGTGTTCCATCTTAGGTAGGGGGTAATTGTCTTTATTTGAGCTCCTGTTCAGGTTCCTGAAATCAACACAGAGTCTGATTTCTCCAATTTTCTTCCTTACTGGGACCAAATTGGCTACCCATTCAGAATATCTCAAGGGGACAATGATTTGGGCATCTAGCAATTTCTTCACTTCTTTCTCCATGACAGGTAGCAACATGGGATTTATCTGTCTTAGCTTCTGCCTAAATGGCCTAGCCTCTTCCTTCAGTGGGATCTTGTGCTCAATGACAGATGTGTCATAAGTCTTGAGGTCTTCGTAGGTCCACGCAAACACATCAGCGAATTCCTTTAGTAATTTAGTATATTCTGTCCTCTGTTCATTGGTCAGGCTACTTGATATTTTGACAAACCTAGGCTCCTCCCATGTGCCAATGATGCATTCGGCTATATCAACATCTTCATTCGAAACCTAACCCTTTACTGCCACATCATTCCCATCGAACAGTCTTTCTAAGGGGACTAGTCCCCTCAGAATGTGATTGCTAGGCAGCTAAATAATCCGATGATTATAAATTTTATTTAAAAACACCTCAAGGTGAAGGTCGCCTTCCGGGTCAGGATCCTGATCAATGTGCAATGCAGAAAATTAATCAATTGATTGGAGAAATTTTTCGATTTCCAGATCATCTTCGAATACCTTCCAATGCTTGACATTGTCTGGTATAGAAGGCCTATATTTTATTTCAACATCATTTTTTACCATTGGCGGCAGAGGAACTTTGAGCAAACTAGCTGAGATAGCTAAAGAATCGACTGAAGTATTTTCCCCCCTCGGAATGAAAGAAATGTTGAAAGCCAAGAAAAAATTATCAATCAGGTCCCATACTTCATTTCTGTAATTTCTGAGCCGAGGATTATTAGCACGGTAAGCATTTATGACTTGCTGGATAATCAACTCAGCATCTCCAAATATTGCTATCTCTTTAATTTCCATTTCCTTTGCAGCCCTCATACCCAGAACAAGAGCTTCATACTCTGCCACATTGTTGGTGGTTTCAAATTCTAGCTTGTATGACAGGGATATGGCCTCTTGACAAGGTGATATGAAAACCACTCCAGCGCCAGTGCCTTCACTAGAAGAAGCTCCATCAAAAAACATCTTTCAAATAGAGGGGGTTGGAGGGGGAATCAACTAATCAAGACTGGGTTGCTTTCTGACTTGGGAAGGGTCTTCAGGAGCGTAAGTGAGCTACAATAAACTAGACCCCAAATTGGTTTGCTTCGTCATTAACAATGTAGGCCAACTGAGCTTCTCTATATAACCTCCTCTATTCCCCTCCGAAGACTGGAATGGTGGCATACATGAGATCCATCTGTAATGTTCCTCCATGCTTTTTTATCCAAGATCTAGACAACAGCATGCCAAATTTGGGGGGGACGTCATCTACCACAATATCCATGACCACACTCTTCATGGGCAGTTGAAACAAAGAAAACACCAGGTCTTTCATGACTCCTAGACACTGCACTCTCCTTGAATCGAAAGAGTACAAATCATGATAATTTTTTGTCACCTCCAATCCCAATTCTTCCATTACTATTTTGGGCATAAGGTTATGGGAAGCCCCTGAATCCATGAGGCAGTTATGCAGCACTTTATCATGTATGTTCAGGGATGTGTAGAAGGGAGGGGATGAATCGTCTCTATCTTCTACCATTGGCCCTAGGAAAAATGTTGGATTTTCATCTTGGAGGTTTATTGAGTCTGTGAAAGGCTGGGGGGGCTCAGATTGTAGCAGTTTGGAGAGGGACTTTTTGAAATTTTCATTTTTAACTAGTTCAGATAGGGGTACAGGAATTTTAATTTTCTGAATCTCATGCTCAAAATTGAAGGAAGGGATAGGCTTAGGAGCTTCCCTTACCTCAATGACAGGTTCTTTGGCTGTTGGTGAATCATTTTGAGTTTTCTTTTCTTTGGTAGTGGTTGCTGCAGCTTTAGTAGGCCTTTCCGCTATGGGGGGTTGGTCTTGGTTATCGAAATTTCGTTCTTTCCTTTTTGACCTAAGATTATATCTGTTAGGAATATCGCTGGCCTTTTCCCCTCTACTCAACTCGTTGATTTGAGCGTTGATAAGGGATTCTTCATATGCAGATTGAGTCAAATGAGGGAACGGAGAAGTTTCCTCAATGCAGTGGATCTCAGGGTCGAGTTCATCCACCTCCTCCCCTTCCTCATGAGAAACTAGGTTGTTCTAGAGAGGGGTCTGAATCCTCTGATCATCTCTATCTCTGCTCCTTTGTTCCCTAGGAAAAGCTTGTGGCACATTGTTATTAGGCTTCCTGAAACCTCTACTATCTGTATTTTGGGGATTTATGTAGATGGAATTCCCTTCTAATTCCCACCTTTCCATCCGAGTAGAAAGTGATTTTAGCATTCTAGCTGTTTCATCTGTCTGAAGGGGCAGGGGAGAGGAACTGGATGGGGAAGCTTCAAGCCTCTGCCTGGATATGTTTCTACCAGCAGTGTTCCTGAGTCGGTCAACAACCAATATGTTTGATTCTACCTCCACAGTTGCATCCTGCATGTGGGCCAGAGTAGCGGCTCTTCTTTCCCTCAGTAGGAGGCAGAAATCTAGATCAAAGGTGATAGCATAAGTGATCTTTGCAGAGGCTTCGAAGGATTTTATCTCAGCAGGGATTTTATTGTACATTTTATTGAATCTCTTGGAGAAGTCGGAGATAGACTCCCCTTCTTTTCTCTTCAAAGACCCAAACTCTGTCATGTAATACATGAAGTCTTTTTTATCTCCCCACTATCTCAAAAAGGCACTATCCAAAGCTTCGATCCCGTCAATAGATCCAGGAGGCACGGCCTTGAACCATTTTCTAGCCTCACCTTGAAGGCTATGGATGAAAATCCTTATCCATACGTCTGCATGCATGATAACATTATCATCCGTAAAACTATAAAAGGCTTCTAAGTGTTCTTCTGCAGTTATCTCCCCCTCGCCTGTAAACTTGGGCAGCTGCTTGAGGTAACCATCTGCTGGGAGGGCATTAAGAGGTTGAGGTAACATGAGGGGAGCATACCTAGTGGCTATAATGGCCTCCATCCTGGTCATAGGGGGATTAGCTCCTTCCATAGGGATATTATGTGGAGGATAACTTGGAGGAGAAGGGGCTCGAAAAGGGGATACTGGGGATGATTTTTTAAGGGGAGTGGGAAACAATAGGGGATTTAGAGAGAAGGCTAGCGAGCTTAAGCTGGCAGATGCCTCTCTTTGTGCAGAAGCGACAACAGTAACAAGAGGAGGAGCGATAAAGCTAGGAGTGGGGAAATCTTCGGTGGTCTTGGGTCTACACCAAGGTACAACTTCAGGGGAGAGGGGAGTGACAAGAATTTCTCCCTCCATTCCCAAACTAGGGGGGGAAACCTCAACAAGAACACTCCCAGAATTCAGGAAATGAGAAACTTCAGAAAGCAGTCTGCTAAGAAACTGAGGAGGAGAAAATGGAGTTCCTACAAAAGGAGATGGAAGATTACCTGGCTCGACAATGACAACTTCTCCTTCTGATGATTTTCCTTTTCCGAGAACCACCTTCGGATCAACTCCAGGTGTAGCTAGAGGCAACTGTGGATGGGACCATGTGTGCCTGCCTCTGAAAGCCACAATTGACACAACAGGTTCACCACAATGGAGTCATCACAATGGAGTCGCCAGGTGCACAGTAGCAATCTTCAAAGGCTCTGATACCTGATGTACCTTCAGAATCAGAGGCTCGATGTCGTTCAATCTCGAGGAAAATTTTCAAATTCGTCCCCGGCAACGGTGCCAGAAATGTTGGCGACATAAGTCACTCCTGGATTGCAGTAGGAGCAGAGCCCGATGCTCATCAGTTTATGTCACGATTTTTTTATAAAAATTGGCGATCGAATGGAAGTTAACTCAAACAATGTTGCTCTAACACTGAAACTAGGCCAGGCATGCATGGGCAAGTGAGGTCTTAGATAAAATTCAGACAATGAGTTGTAATGAGGGTGAGTAGGGGGAAGACTTGTATAAGATAACTGCAAAGGTCTGTCGTAAACATCAAGTTTCTAACAGACTGTAGGAGAAAACATCTAAACGCAAGATCTTCTTACATTCAAATGCAGAAAACCAAAGAATACAACAATGCAACAATAAATCCTTTATCATAACATAATTGCAATAATTCATGTGAATCAATCAATCATGAACTTCCTTAGTATGAGATGAAAACTTGATGGGGTAGGAATACTGTCTGTCATTAAACAAGAAATCTCGGTTATATATACATACAGATGCATAACCAGAGGACTAGAGTCTCTGTTAAAAATTTACAATCGAGAGCTTCGCTCTACCATTGATACCTTTAAAAATATCAAAACTAAGTATATATACTCAAAACACTTGCCCAACAGAGGCCTACTAGACTTTCAGGATGAGGAGTCTCTTCAATCAAATCCGGCCTGCACTTCTCTGTCATACGCCACCTTAATTATGCATGGCTCACACCAGAGGGTAGTTGAGCCCTTAAATGTTGAATTAGCGTGTGCAGGCTCCCCTGGTGAGTCGAGGACTCGGCATGGATTCCATTGAAAGAACTAGTACAGATGACCATCTCGGGTAGATTTTCAGCTGGGGCATCCATACCTTGCATTTAATGCGTGACGCGAGGTTTCAACTACCCTCTCTCTTCTTCATTCATTTCAGGCAGGTATCGAGATTTAGATCACGTCGAACCGACATCTGGAGAAAAAAATGCCCCCTTTCTGAAACTCAATTCAACGCTTTTGATCCCTTATGAATATCCCTTTATACGCCCTCAAGTGACCACAGGCCATGAGCCTACACCTATCTTCCTGAGTCCTTTCGGCGTTTCAGGGTTCGTGGATAGGAAGGGGTAGGTCTTTCCTTTTCAAAGTCGTGATAGGCAAAATGTCGGGAGGGCCTAATAGTCACCATGCATCCCCCCACTAATCTGACGGTCCTGAACTAATTTGGTAACACTGTGGGCCCAGGTTCGAGACGTCTTCGACGCTTCGCGCTTCGAGGATATGAAAGAGCTACTACTTGGGCTTCGAAATTGCGATGGGAGAAAAGGCGAGGAACCCAATCACGCACCATGTGTTCCTCCGGGGTGAATGGATAAGATCACTCTTGGTGCTTTGGGGACACGTCTTGCCAATTGATAAACATTAATGCCCCTCCTTCAGGCCTGCTCCTTTGTGACCAAGCGCCAAAACCATGGGCCCGATTCTGGGTGCTTTCGGCGCTTCGCGATTCGAGGTTTCAAGATGCGAAATGACAAGGAGCGCTTACCCTTTGAAATCCTGAATGAAGACATGGCATAGATGTGTGCCGCATGTCCTTAAGATGAATGGCCGAGGTAGCACTCGCTATTTTAAAAGGGCTGCCTTCATTCCCAGGCTCACTTGACATGACCTGTCGCTAGGACCGTGGGCTCGTCTCCAAAGGTGCCCTCGACATTTCATCGATCGACAATTTTGGCTGCAATGAATGCGAGGTCCCTTATCTCCCAAAACACCGATCCCTACAACGTTGACTGGCTGCCATCTGTCTTAACTGGATCGGATGACCCAGATCTGTCTTGAACTATGGGTGCTACCTTTTGTGCTAAATCTCGGGCAGCTTGACGGCCCCAAAATCCTAATGACCGTCGATCATCTTTATAGTTGGATCTCAGTTGTTGACAACAAAACTTCACCCACTCGCTTGACTTGTGACCTGAAAAGAGATTCTCCTGCTCTGCGCTTGGGATCTTCCTGAGCAACCTGCAGCCCTGGGTACTTTCGTGCCCAAGACAAAAATTGTCGCTAACAACATCAACAATGAATAATGAATCATGAACTAGAGCATCAACCATGTACAACCTGTGTCATATACCATATCATCAACCATATGAATATATGTACTATATCATCAATAAAGTATCTAAAAGAGCCTATACATGCCCCTCATGCATACATCACCAAACAACATGGATATACCTCAA
Organism: Picea engelmannii; assembly: GCA_009831015.1. Taxonomy (NCBI): domain Eukaryota; kingdom Viridiplantae; phylum Streptophyta; class Pinopsida; order Pinales; family Pinaceae; genus Picea; species Picea engelmannii. The sequence continues at coordinate 156,385 of ML785621.1, read as the reverse complement.
CCATCTACAACCAACTAAAGGATGTGAACTATAAGAACCATATCAATGTTGTACCATACATAAGTATGCTACTCACTCGTCCAACTAACCATCATATACCATATCCAAGTACAAGACCAACCATAACAAGAATTCCTCAAGAATTCACAACATCATAAGTAAATCTAAGCATTAAAACAATCTAATAACCATACAAAAAAATTTGTAGTTGACCTAAACCTGTAGAATGTTGACCTGTGAACTTGCTTTCAGACTCTAGGGACTTGGTACCAACATCTATTCAAACCTTCATTCTCTTTTCACATATACGTGACCTTCTCTTCTACAGTCCATAAATATCCATGCTTTCCTTCATTGTATCCCACGTACATCCTCGCCCTTATTACTTGCAACCCAGAGATACGCCATAAACTAGGGTTTCTTGCAACCCCGAGACTTTCTCTTTCGACCTTCCTTTGATACCCCAAAAAAATGTCATTACAACCTTAGAAAATGATCACTAGTTTGAAAGATATATAATCAATTAATGAGTGTGTGAATGTGCCAATGAATGACTTCTTGAGCTGCTTATATACTTGTGCTAGGTAACTCCTCTCCTTAAATTAGATCTTCTAGGGTTTTCTTGTTACAACAACTTTACCCATTTGACCAAGACTTATAAAAAATTAGGGCTTCTTGTCCACTCTTCGGGGCTTCCAACTTTACAAGTAAATATATCCCTAACCATGAGGAACTATGTGGCGTTCCACGTATCATCAGAAATGGTACAATGAGTATTTTCCATCCATGAGTGATTCACCTTCATTTACTCCATCCTTCATGACCTAAATCTCCATTCAACTATGGGATCCTTAACCATTCTTAAGGGCTTCTTGTAGACTTCTTCAAATAATCTTCCCATGAGGGCCATGCTTGGAGCTATTCCATACAAGGACCACTTTGGATACTTCTCAAAATACACCCATTACATCAAATGACATCAATCCAATATTCATTGACATCAATGAAAACCAACCATCCTACAATCTCCCCCTTTCACATTGATGGAAACACTTAGTCATACTAATACTTATGATCATAATACCCGTTGTTGCATGCCTTTATCTCCCCATTCATTACTCTTTATGTCTCCCCTTTTGACATCAATGGAAAAGGTTACTCCTCATCTAGGGATGCTCTCCCTATCTACAATCCTTTGCTAACTCTACATACGTTTCTCTTTATGGTGTTTCCTCGTGTAATTTTTTGATGTATATATGAAAAGCATTCAAAAGTTTCGTTGCTTGAACTTATTCAAGACTTCTATTTCTCTCCCCCTATCCAGTTAATCTTGATGATGAGTGGATCACTGTGGGGAAAAAACTAATCCAATTTTTTGTCACAGATACTCGAAAGGTTCCCTTGCATGTAGTTTGGTGAAGATATCTGCAATCTTCTCCTTTGTCCCGACATACTCTATCTTGATTGTCTTCTCTGTAGCTTGTTCCCGTAAGAAGTGATACTTGATCATAATGTGCTTTGTCTTAGAGTGCATCACTAGATTCTTTGAAATATTGATGGTGTTGGTGTTGTCATAAAGTATTGAAATAGGCTCATCATACTTTACTTGCATATCCTGCAATGTCTACTTCATCCAAAGAATCTGAGTACAACAAGTTGTTGTTGCAATGTGTTTTTCCTCTACTATGGAAAAATATAGTGATGATTGTTTCTTTCTTAACTATAATACCAGGGACTCACCCAAGTATAAGGTTGCTCCACTTGTACTTCTTCTATCATCAATGCAATCTTCCTAATATGCATATGTATAGGCAACAAAAGACAGATCCTTTTGTTGAAGATTGAGTAGCTTCAAAAGATATCCTTATTGTATTTTACCAATACAAACCCTAAAGAATGTTATTATATTATATTTATTAAGACGACCCTATTATGCCTTGACAATTAAATGTAATTTAAGAGTGTAAATTGACAGATCGGCCCAAACCCTAATTTAGGGAGGCCATACTACTATTTATAAGGAGGGATAACGCCTCACTTATCCACCCACTCATGAGCTCTGCAAAAAAGAGGAAAAGTGCACAATTCTTGAAGGAGTAGCTGTTGTAGCTAGGTGTGACATCAAGGAGGGTTTTGGTCTATCTCTTGGTATCTCTTGATTAAGTGGTGTGCTACTCATTCCTAGTGAAGGAGTAGAGGATGATCTTTTGCCTTGTTAGTTCTCTCTTGAAGAGAATAATTGTTCTTGATTGGATAATCTATATGGAGAAAGGTTTTTGGGTTTTCTCCCCCTAGATGGTTTCCTAGGATAATCTTTGTGTCTCTCTTGTTTTTGTGATTGTATCTCTTTCAGTGATCTTATATATGGAGCTAATATGCTAAATGATTATAATAATAAATAAGAATCGTAACTACTAGCTGCATAAGTAAAATATCAACATGGTATCAGAACATGCCTAAAAGAGAACAACTCACAGTCTATAAAGAAGTGGCTAGCCTCTGTGAACCCTCTCAAAGATTCAGTTTTTAGTGTTGCAGCTGCTGCAGAATTAGGTTTTATGCACAAACCCTAAGTGTGATGTTTTCCCTATTTAAATAGGATTTTGGATAAAGTAACCACACCTAGAAGCTCTCCCTAGGAGGGAACATCTAGTACCTATATTAGAATTTTAAAACTTGAAGGTTGAAAAAATTAGGGTTTCCTCATAAACCCTAGGCTTGGTTGAAGCTGCTGCAAATTTTGTGATAGATTCCATCTTTGACTCAACAATCTCTCCGGTAAGGTCTAAAATCCTCATCTTGAAAATTAATTTTTTATTTTTACTTGTTCCAGGTAGGATGACTACCAGTACCAAGCTTGAAGAGAAGCTTCAAGGAGTCGATGAGTTTCGAGCATGGAAGTACAGAGTAATGGTCATTCTAGAAGAGAATGACCTTGAATTTTTTTTTGAACAAGATATTGAAGAGCCAAAGGCAGATGAGGCCAAAGCCAAATATAAGAAATATATTATCAAAGCAAAGAGGATCATTACCGATTCAATCAAGAACCATCTGATTCATCATGTTTCAGCATTAAAAACCCCAAAGAAAATCATGGATTCCTTATCCCATCTATTTGAAGGCAAGAAAATAAATCAAAAAATGACCTCGAGGAAACAACTCAAGAATGTAAAGATGAAAATTTTTAGAAACCATACAATCCTATTTCACAAGAGTTTCCCATATTAAAGAACATCTTGAAGCTATTGGAGACTCGGTTGAAGAAGTTGAGATAATGATGACCACATTAAATGGTCTTCCAAATTGTTGGGAATCCTTCATCCAAGGAATCTACTCTAGAAGAAATTTAACTAAGTTCAGCAGGTTGTGGGGATACTATACTCAAGAAGAAGTCAAATTAGAGGAAAGAAAGGAAAATATAGAGAACAATGAAGATCAAGCACTAACATTCCACACAAGAAAAGGAAAGAACAAGAAAGAATCTCACTCACACAAAATATTTCATAAGACTCATAAAAGACAATATTCTCATAAACATCTCTCAAGCTTCAGATGCTTCATTTGCTAGAATATGGGACATGTTGTAAGAAATTTTTCCCAAGCAAAAGAACAAGATAAAACTAGGAATTTTAAAAGGAATCATGCCCATTTTGTAGGAGAAGACAAACTTGATCAAAAAAGAAAAAAAGAAGATGATCCAGATGAACTATATCTTTTGCAATATAGTACTTAGTGTTTCTGAAGAACTTGATTCATATCAAGTGATATTGATAGCTATATCTTGTTTCCTTCCACATTAAAAATTCAAGAAGTAAAAGAACTGAAGTATTATTGAACCATGAGGGTCAAGTACAAGTTGTGAAGACACATTATTATTCATCCAGATATTATACAGATCAATCAAGCAGTATAAAAAATGCACGCTCAAGGTATGCACCCTTCATATTTGATTTTAGTTTTAATTTTATTAACATGATATTTTATGCATTTTTTATCTTAGCTTGTTGGATCATTATCCCTGGTATGAGAATCCAACAAGGACTCATTTAAAATAAATAAATATTTTATGTGCTAGGGGGTGGCATATGCAAATGCCTATGTTTGGGTGACAATGATGTGACATTGTCTATGGTAAAACGAGAACATTAGAATAGAACTCATAGTGTTTAGCAGTTTCCCAATGAGAAGACCTAGTCAATGGATAATGAATCCACCTTGACAGGAAGTAGAATTTGTTTCAAGTCTGAATCAACTTTTCATATTAAGACTTGGTATACAACACCAAGTATATCTTGCAGAGACTCTGAGGTTATTGTAGACTTAAAAGAATTCGAGGCTCAGATGGAGCATTAAAAGTTAGCAGATCCAGAAGGATATACCTAGAATCATTACAGTAACCAAGAAGAAACTAGTATGGTCCCATGACACTTTGCAAGATCAAATCCATATAGCATTGACGAGCCATATCGGGAGGAAAATATGGCTCCACCAGTGGTGAGGCAAGTGGCCCCAAAATGTATGAGCTCAAAAGGAGCTAGATTTTATAGGGAGTCATCCCTCATGATCCAGTAAAGAGGAGCAGCCTCTCGAGGACCATTCATAGAGATGTACAAATCCTGATTTGTGTCTAGAGGATTCTCCCAGGAAGAGGGATATGACTATGATGAGACACTTGCTCCATTAATAACAATAAATATATATATAACAAACATGATTGATTAAAATAAGATAACATAGTATGATATTTAGAGGGAGCAGGTAAGACAATCCCTACATTTTGGATTGAGTTATCTTCAGTGCCAGTTGGTGTAGTACATGAGTCGGGCCATGGAGACATGAATACAATAAAAGATTGATTTACCTCCATAGAAAGAGGATAATTTACTCTTAGTATCAGTTAATTAGCCACTCTCAGTTTCATATGAAGTTGTTTCCTTGATATAATAGAGTAGCTACTCTCAGAGTTCAACAACTACAGTGAGAATGGAGCAGTCATTATCAGCTTCAAAAAGAGCAGTTGCAGGTGCAAAATCCTAGTTCTAGAAGGAAAAATTGCAGAGGGAGTAGAGGACATACTCTTAGGCAGTGAGACAGATATTTCTTTGTAGAAATCACATAGAGCTAGCACATGAATGTGCAGATTGAGTTGCAGCTGAGTAAGTGTATCAGTTTGGTACAATGTGATGTGAAACATTTGGTTTGTAGAACACGAGGACAGATATATTTTTTGTGGTTAAATACATGTTCACATGGCTATGGAAAAACATGTGATGAGGTAAATAAAGGGTATGATTGATTATGGACCCGTATATATCTCAGAGTATGAGATAAGATTGCAGATTTAGATTGGGCAAGTAGTGTCATAGATCAAAAAAATACATCTGGATGTTACTTTATTATGGGATCAACTTTGATATCATGAATCAGTGAGAAGAAAACCTCTATGTGTTACAAGGGAAAAACTCTCTATGGCCAAGGGTAAACCACAACAGATAGGTATGACTGCAGAAATCAACTCAATTCCAACATGTGCTATATAAACTAATGTGCAATACGAGGAATAAGCCTACCTCGATCCAATCATTTGATGTCATTCCATCGTTGAGCACTTTGACCCAAAGCCTTATACCTGCAAGAAGTTCTCAACAAACAAGAGATGCAAGTATATAGTGACAATATATAAAATGAGTTAGTACAATCCATTAATAAACATTACAAACATGCCCATGGATAATAATCATATATTCGCAAGATATTGATTGGACGGTAAAGGAGTATTTCTATTAATAATTGATCAACAGAACTATCAACATTACAGACTTTCATGTCGGCATGGTTCAAAACCAAGAAACCAAGTTCCTTCCAATTGGGTCTCCACCACTTCAATCCTCCACCAAAGGCAAGCTCATAGCAAAGAGATAAAGAGATTCTCTTGACAATAAGGGAAGAGCTTGGGGGTTGAACACTGTGTTCAGACTTGAGGGACAAAGGGATGCAGACTCAATATGAAGTAATTTATCCATAGTAAATTTTCTCTCAAAGTTGAATGCTTTCTCTCTCCTTTTCCATAGCTCGAAATTGTTCTCTTATAGCCTCCAAAATGCAATTAAAGGGCCGAGTCAGAACGTTTCCAGTATATGGAAGGCCAAAGATCAGAGATCTTCTGTCGTGACATGTAAACCTAACCTCATTTTGTATTTTTTGTCACAAATCCCAATATACGTGAGCTGTAGTGGAGCATCAAGCGTATACGCATCTTGCAAAGCAATTAGGAAGCGTATATGTGGAAAAATATATGTTTTTGGCTCTGGATTTATCAAAAAGGGGTTGATAAGTCTGCATAGAGAAATGCAAAAAAGGCCCTCTGTGCAAGATAAAAATGGCGAGTCAAATATTGCTATAACAAATGCCCCCTAATGTGTGAGATCAGAGGAGTATCTGTGATGGCTGAAATACATTATAAATAACCCAGAAGTGGAGTGGTAGAGAACCAGTTGGACGAACTCAATTTCTCATTACATTATGTATTGAATTTGCATACATGGCTGCCAAAAGTACAATGTAGATCCATGTGGAAAATATACCAACAAGTGTTCATGGCCATGAGTAGGAAAATATAAATGTGGTTACATGCCAATAGTTTTCATAGTCACTAACAAGGCCCAATGAAACTAGTCTCAAAATCAATCTGAGGATATCTGTATACCATGGAGTACAATCTAATCTCCCATGATTGTTGAAGTCAAATAGGTGTTGGTCCGATGAATTGAAAGCAACAACTCAGGAAAGCTGTGTCTACAAAGTGATGTCTTCAAGTGTTCAATACAATCTGCCAATGGTGCAAGTCTACATCATGTGAATAAATAAGTTGAGGTCGAACACAATGAGACATCTTTTGATTACCTGTCATTGAGGTATACCATTAACAAATGCGAGAAAACCTACCAATGATGAAAGCAGGTATCAACGCACTGAGTACATCTCTACAAATGTGACTAAATGAGCTGGTGTTGAACATTTGAGAGATCCATTGATCAGGAGACATTGATGTATTTCCATCTGTCAATGGTGAGAGAGCCTGCCACTAATGACTGCAAACCTCAAGGTACTCATAAAAATCTAAGTCTCGTATCCAGAATACATGAGTTGAAGTCAATGGAAAGAGACCCATTGAAAGGAGAGCAATAAGGCATCTCTCATCAGTCAGCATGAGGAGAAAAGTAGGAGCTTCATGATTTGGTGGGGATCGGACAAAAAACATGTTCATGAACCAACAACCATGTGCATCTTTCATGTGTGCCAAATGCAAGTGGGACACGAAAAAGACCCTCTAAATAGCAGCCAGTGATGAAAAATGCTAACAAAGGCAAGGAAACCACCAATAAGGCTAATGCCATCCAAGACACTGCATGAATCCCAAAGTGTGAATAGATGTCTTGCCATCAAACACAAGAGAAACTACCCAGTCAACAAACCATGATGAAATGTCGATTTTTGGGTTCAAGGTGACCTACCAATGATGAAAGTAGGGCCAAGGTGCATCATAAGACCAAAGTATCATGTGATTTTGAGAAAAACTGAGGGTATGGACGACATGTGAAGTCAATATTTCTGAGGAGTGGCCGACACAGGTTGATAGATTTCCTTTGAACAAGAGCATGAGACATATGGTGGACTCTGGCAGCATAGACTTAATAATTTGACAATTAGATGCAGGAGGCATCCATAATGTTCTCTATAGTGGTTGGAATATTAACCAGTCGATAGAGAAAATTATGTAATGAGATTAGCTTCCTAAGGCCATGCTAAACCCAAAATTATGATGATGCAAGGACTCAATAACTTTGTTCTCTGTTCAAAGGAGACACGACTCCTACCAATAACAATATAATACTCCCTTCCCGCCCGTCTTTTTTTGTTTTTTCATAACAATTGAATGCTATGATACAGAGGAGGGAACGAGTGTCGCAAGTAAGAAAAACAAGTTCCAGTAGTGGAACATACCTATTCTCAATGCAAGAAAATGCATGCAAGAGATGGACACTCGGGGTGATGTTCCCTCCAGGGTGTAGGGTGTCAAATTGCGAAGGATATAGACAAGGCTCTGCTTGGTTGAGGATGCAAATTGCTTGGGCCATGGTTTATAATGCAAAGCGTGAACCGGCTAAAGGCTCAATACTGCAAGCAAGGGCATGAGATGCAATCACAATTTAATGCCAAAAAATGTCCTTTTTTATATCTTTTAGTCTACTTGGTGTGAAAAAGGGGTAAACTTGTGCCAAATAGACATCTTTTCAAATCCAATTTATGAGTGTGAAGATGAAAATTTCACTTGGCGATCTTTTCCATTTTTGATAGCGAGTCAGAAAAGAGCTTAACTAAGACTCATGATCTTTCAAATCCAATTTTAATGAGTGTGAAAGGGAAAAATCACTTGACGATCTTTTCAGTTTTTAGTAACGAGTCGGAAAAGAGCTTAACTAAGACTCGTGTTTTGGGAGTCCACGGGTGATAAGGCCATGTGTACATGAATGAGAAATGAGGCTCATTGTAAAGTCATGTGTCGAATTCTAATGGACTCCCGATCCTAAGGAAAATCTTGGCATGGGCGCCAAATGACAAAGATGTTCTAACTAGGGTACCCATTTTTGGTAAGTCTCTACCATTTATTAATGATGCTATGATAGCAGATGGAGGTTAATGCGTCGCAATAAATGGGTTTGTACCTAAGGCGTAAAAAGTGGTAATTGAAGGATAATGCAAAACTGCACGATGTAGTGAATACCTATCCTATATGCTAGGTTATGAATATACCTTCCCGAGGATACGAACGACCAACCATGATGTTGAAATCTGTAAGAAAATTGGGTTGAAACTACAAAAACCAACTTAAAACCATTTTTGAATTAGTCCATTAGACAAAATAATAGCATAAAACTATATCAAATGGGTAAGAATGTTTTATAAATAGTAATAAAATCACAATTTACTATGTCATTTTCATTTTCACCCAAAATAGTGTGATTTGGACTAAAATACCTCCGAAATTCAAACGACGATCGCGGGAGCAATAGGCAAATAAATTGCAAGACGATTGGTCCATGTAACTCTTCATCCCATGCTCTTCAAATTCAATGGTTTACAATTTTGAATTGGGCTCCATTTTTTTAGTTTTTAAGGGCGCAAATTGTGTTTTTCGATATATGTGTGTTTCTGCTAATATGTCACGTATACAACCAGATATACGCCTCTGTGTGAACTATAGGGGGCGTATATCAGGCCCTACCCACGACTGTTCCTCGATAAACCGTGTATATGTGTGCAAAATGGCAAAAAAAATAGTTTTTAACTCAAAAATTGATTTGGTTTTTGCAGGATGGTGTTGGAGTGGAGGGAGAGAGAGTGTTGGAAGATTGGTTTTTGTCATTGATGTCAACCCTAGTCATGGGTTTTGGACAACAAGATTGATAAAGGTATTTGGACATGAAGGAAAATGCACATGCATATAAAACACCCATGAATGGATAGTATACATCATGTTGTTTCTGGTGGTATGTGGCACGCCACATGGATCCTCATGGTTGAGGAGAAATGAATTTTTGAAGATGACAAAGTGAATTGAAGAAGGAAGTACATGTAGGCCCTGAAGATAATTAAAGAAAAGATTTACAAAATAAGAAAGTGTCAGGTCGGCCCTAATGTTAAAAGGAAGTGACATAAATGGTATAAATAAACATCATTATACATTCATTTGATACAAGTCAATTTTCAGAGGAAATAAGAAGAAAAGAAGGCCGTATTTCAAGGGAGGATGAAGTCTTTTGGTGATGTGTTCTAAGGTATGTTATTTTCAGGTCATCTTACCATTTTTTCTATAAATTTCGTTATAGAACGATTCAGATGGTGAAATCGCTATGGTATTGAGAAGACATATGAAGGTACCTCTGGTAAAAATTTCACCTCTTGATTCGCTATAATTATGGTGATACACTCTGTGGAAGATAGGGTTTGTGACCAGTCCTGAAGGTAGTCAATAAATAGGTGTTCCGGGTAAAATAGTCATAACTTCTTCATACAAAATCCAAATGAAGTGTGACCACTTCCATTGGAAATAGTATGGACTTTAGTTTCTTTTTTTCAAGTTTTAGAATCGGATTCTAAATATTGAGCGCGGGGCATGTTGTACAAGTTGGGTCTTCTGAACATACCAGAATTGAATAAATTCTACAATTATTTCTATAACCTCTTTTTGGGTAGGATTCAAGGAGTGAAAATTTGGAGGAGTTTCAGAGAATACATTGAGTAATATTATCTACAGGATCAGAGTACTCCAAGAATTGAAGAATTGCAGAAATTGAAGAAGTCTCAGGAAGCATTATCAGGTTCTATGTCATGATTGGTTGATGGTGATGATTTAGTGTAAATTTTTATTATCTCTCATATATTCTTGGGTGGAAGGAAGGGGCAAGGATGGAGAGTTCAACTCTCTCTTGATATTGGAGGATTGTATCTTCCTCTTGGAGGTTTATCCCTCCCTTTACATTTGGAAGCTGTAGCTACC
>ML785621.1:117960-145774 GCA_009831015.1 Picea engelmannii | reverse complement strand
CATATATTGTGCATGGTGTATTGGTGTAACTCTTATACTATTGTTCATTGCTCATTGGATATAATTGAATGGTTTAAGTATAAGTTGAAAAAGGTTTTTAAATTGTACTTGATACTGATTCACCCCCCTCTCAGTATCAACAGAGAGCATGAGGAGGTAGATGCAGCAGTGGAAAGGGATCTGGTGGCTCAAGCGGCATTGAAAATATGTGGTCTATACAAGTTTTGGTCTCTCAAAGGAATGAAGGCCCAAGTGAGGTTATTGGAAATGATGGTGGGCTATTGGGATCTAGATAGCGGGAGATTTATCCTTGATGGGAAACCATTAAGGATCAAAGTAGAGGACATCTACTTCTTTTTAGGACTTTCACGCCGAGGAGAGGTCATGGACCTTAAGTCACGTGGGGCTGAAAGTGGGATAAAGGTAGAAGAATACATTGAGGTCCACTGTGTTGTAAGGACTCCCATGGTGGGAAGTCAAATCTCTATCCGGGCTATAGGTAACCTTAGCCTGAATATTAGTGTGCTCGTGCTTACCAGGATTATAGGGTCAGCCTTGTTGCATCAAGCATTGAGACCACTTATGTTTTATGCACTGGAGTGTGCGATACCTACTATGTACGATTGGTGTACCTCACTGCTGACCAACATGAAAGGTCAGCTGACAGAGTGCAAGCAGGGGGAAAAAAGAAACTTCAGGTTTGCCTCTATCCTTTGTAGCTTCTTTTTCGAGCAGATCCCAAGCCTGGGACCTAGAGTGGAGATCATTCCTAGAGGGCCATGTGATCCAGCTATGGCGCGATGGGTTGAGGTCATGAGGCGACAGGGGGGAGGTAGGATGGTGACACCCTACAATGATTATTTTTTCTTCTGGTGGGGGAGACAAATCATATCTCTAGATGACTATCCCTATGTGGGAATTGATTTCAGAGGTGATCTTGATATGCCTCTTCCACCAGGAGCCACCTATGGTGCCATAGGTAAACAATGTTTTTTATATATTTTATTTTTTGCATTTTTGTATTTTAAAAGAACAAAAATATTTTTTGGATGGTGTTTTTAAATATTAACTCGATACTTGTGTGGTTGCAGACATGGGTCCGCAACGACCAGAGGGATTCCTACGACACAGGTGGAGGCACTGGGAAGATGAGGTAGTTGGAGGAGAGTTAGGGAGAGTCTTTCATAATGTGTAGAGCAAACTCTCGCATTTGATGTAGAGGATTCCTATGGTTTAGGTGGAGGATCTACTTGAAGCCATGCAGAGGTAGGTTGTCAATGTACCTAGAGCATGGGTACGACTCTTCCAGTGTCTCGCCAACATCGTGGTTTTCTACCAAAAGACTCATGCGGCGCCACAGGTGTAGATATCATAGGACATGTATATCGGATGTATATGTATTTTTGAGGGGTTTAGCCCCAATTTTGTAATATAAAAAACCATATTTTTTGGAAATATAAAAAAAATATCTTCGACTGTACTTATATCTTACAATGTGTACATTGATTTAATGGTCTTATTTGCTTCATAAATGTGATAAATTCCAATCCAAAACATAATTAGCGTAGGCATCAGATACATGATTAGAACTTATAGGAATGTGAAAATATGTAATAAAATCAAATTGTTGTTCTAAAAGACGTACCTGTAGGAATCGATGGAGTAACAACGGGTCACGCACATAGTAACGAACGTTTAACTATCGTATGACTAACTAAGAATCTAGGCACACCTCTATAGAGTGAATACCATGTGAGATAACATCGCACAATAATTATATAATGGCTCTATATTCAGCCACATTATTCATGGATGGCCCTAGGCATACGCCACCTGAAGATACTAGCAGACCCTCGGACAAGTAAATCACCCAAGCGACAGAAGATAAGTTTCGTGTATGATGATTGGCTCCGTCTACGAATCCTACGTAGACCAAAGATTCCATTGACATCTGCCAACAAAAGGGAAAACTCGATAACCAAGCCAAAGACAAAAAGGGGGAAAAAGTGTATATACACTAAATTTACATTAGTATACAAAGGGTTTCTCCCAAGCGTAGGGCTCAAGAATAATATTTTTTTAAGTAGAGTCCATTTCTGGGCTCAACCAATTTATTCCCTTCCTAATCTTCCAACTTGTAGGCTCCTTTTTCTAGAACACGTCGCACGATATAAGGACCATGCCACATGGGTTTAAGCTTGCCTGCCCCTAGCGATTCTTTGGCTTGGTCATACAAGAGGACCAAGTCACCCTCAGCATACAACAGGAGACAGACAAAATTATCGTATTGAACCTTGACATGTTTCTTGTTTGCCTTGATAGCCATAAAGGCGTCTCGACGCTGCTCATCAAGACTCTCTAGGTGTACCAGGTGTTTCTCTAAATCCGAAGTGTCAGGTAGGAGCTCAACTGCCAATTTGAGAGAAGGGATTTTGCATTCAATGGGAAGTATCAACTTCACACCGTGTACTAAATGAAAAGGAGAAAAACCGATGGTAGTCTTAACCGAGGTTCGGTATGCCCAAAGTGCAGGATATAACATGATGTGCTAGTTGGAATTGCTCCGACTGACAATTTTTTGAAAAATGGTCGTGAGAGACTTATTGATGGCCTCTACTTTCCCATTTTCCTTGGGGTAATAAGGAGACGAGTGATCATGTTTAAACCCTAGCTTAGATGCTAGTTCTATCATCATTTCATTCTGAAAATGACTACCATGATCAATGACAATCTCACTTGGGATACTGAACTGGATGATAATTTGTTTGAATACAAAAAAATCTCCAGTCTTCCCATCGTATTTCACAGTAGGCATGGCTTCGACCCACTTGGTGAAGTAGTCAACAACCACGATAATGTGTTGATGCCCCCCAGCTGAAGTTGGCTTGCAATCAATGAAATCTATTCCCCACTTAGTGAAGGGACTGACGGTAACGACTGGGTGGAGAGGGGCTGGGTGCGAGCACATTTTTCGAGTGAACACCTGGTAGGGGTGACACTTCTTAACCACTTCGATACAATTTTTAAAGATGGTGGGCCAGAAGTAACCGGCTCGCAATATTTTTTGGGTTGTCGCAAGCCCGGATAGATGACCGCCACAAGCCCCTTTGTGGAAATCATTAAGTACTAACTCGACTTCTTCGTGAGTTATGCAACGATGTAAGATGCTATCTATTCCTTGATGATACAAAGTGTTGCCAATGATTGTATACTTTTTGGCTAGGTATCGAACACGTCGTCGATCATCTCGCGAGAGATGTTGAGCGAAATTCAAGGTTTGAAGGTATAAAACAATATCTCCATACTAGGGGTCGGATGACGAAACAAGGAAAATGTGTTCATCTACGAATGAATCGACATGAATAACATCTTCTTCTATCCGTGGGAAATCAGATATTATCTTTGCAAAAACTAGTGATTTCTTGGACTTGGTCGAAGCAAAGTTGAGATCAAATTCTTGTAGGATGACAATCCATTTTTCATATTTTCCACCTATGATACGTCTAGTAGGACGTATTGAAATGTATTAACATTGGAAACCATAGTTTTGCAAAGCAATATATAGTTTTGTAAACGTTGGACTGCGTGGACCGACTAAATTTTGACTAAGATAGTAGATGACGTGCTCGCGGAGCTCATCATCCTCTTGAACTAGAACCATACCAATGGTCTCTTTAGACGTGGTGATATACAACAAGTAATATCTACTATAATCAGGAGATTTTAGCAGAGGGGTGTTGGCAACCCCACAATATTTTAACTTCTTAAGGCAATGAATAATAAATTTTGTAGCTGCCTTCGCTTAAACATATGAACATTGCTACTTGAAAGATGAGTTTTGGGCTATAAAAAGATTTTATTTTTTCTGGTTCTCATTTTCATGCTTCATTCATGACTGAAAGCATGAATGAAGCATTGAAACTTGTGAATTTATTGCATTTGAATTTAAGGCTTATTTCCCCTAGGAGAATAAATGATAATACAAACCATTTTAAGGATGATATTTTTCTTTAAGGCCTATCTCATGTCAATAAATTAGTTGTTTTAAAATTGCTCATTGTTATGAGGTTTACTCTAGACCTTTAAATAATACACCAAGAATCGATTGATGTTAGGCTATGAGTTTGTTTCATGTATGAGTCTTGGTAAATCCTCTCTATGGTTGCTATGCTTTGATTTTTCAAGCACCTTATAATGAGCAACTCTACCCTTTGCACAATGATTATATTTAAACACATCTAGTGGTATTCTGTACTCTATTGATAGTGGATTTTTGAAAACAACATGTCCATCATTTCAAGTTAAGTCTCAGGCTTTGTTTTGTACCCTCAACAATTCATTACACAAAACGCCCGATTCTCTTATGAAACCCCTTATTCCTCCATTTAATTCACGAAAGGGTTTTATTTCCTTGGTTTTATCCCTGGTTCTTCCTGTTTTGTGAAACCCTTCTTGCTTACAGTGGCTTCTGTTGCCTCCGTGACTGCTTGTCTGAATCCACATGGCCCCTGTTGTCCGTATCGAACCAAATGGCTCGCAAACCCTGCTCCTGTATGAAGACGCAAGGGAAGAACTTAAGGGTCAAGGCTGGCTCAAATTTCTTGAGAGATTTCAAGGTTTTGACTTGCAAACAACCCAGGAGTTTTCCCTCTCTTTTGATGGTTGTCGAGCCAAAGTAGGAGATGTTCAAATCGAATTCATCGAGGAGTTTTTAAGCCAGGAAAGAGGTCTTCCACTTAGTGGGAAAAAATGGTTTAAGAATACCAAATTGGAGGAGGTGCCATGGATTTTTTTCTTTACCTCTCGGAAGATCCAGTGTTGTGATAAAGGTATGCCTATATCTCTGTTAAAAACTAGGTGGCACAGTTTATTGACAATCTTGAGACAGTTCGTTACATGTGAGGGTCGCTTTGGCCCCATTTTTCTGTATCACATAAGATTGTTAATGAAGTTCATTAGTTTCCAGTTGAACATGCCTTTCTATTTATTGAGAAGTTTATATAAGACGACCAAGAGGTATAAGAGACAGTGTTTGAATACCAGTTTATTTCATCATGGGTTGATAAGGATGTTGTTAGTCAACCATTGAAAATTGCAGGGCGATGATTGGGACACTTTCCTATATCGAAATGTCTTTGATACATTCAGCCCCGTCGAGGTTGATAAGCCCATGTTAGAAGAAACCCCAATCCCTTCCATTGATAGAACAGTCTCCTTATCCAAAGAACCCTATGATAGGGCCGTGCTTGATGAGCCTATGTCTGAGCAGCAAGATGTTGACCCAAGAGCCTATGAATTTCATGACCACGAGTAGTACATCTGCCCTAACACCTTTGCAAAAACCACAAATAGGCCCTCATGCAAACTGTCTAAAAATGACTCAGATATAGGGTTTAAAAACAAAAGGGAAGGGAGATTAATTTCTAGGAGCTTACGAAATAAATCAAAGTCTCATATGAGCTCGATCAAAGCGATCGAGGTCCATGAGAGCTCTGATTTTGAGATCGAGAAGTTCTTGGAAAAAGAAGACCTAAGTTACCTCAAACCAGATCTCAGCCAAACCTACGATTTCGTAGACAATCTGCCACCGTTCCTGAAGCATAGCGAAGGTTTTCCCGTGATCAAACTCGGTAAAGAACCCACATACAATAGTGGTAGCATTCTGACACACGACCATGGATATCCTCAAACAACTGTTCCATATCCATATTGTGAGGTTTGTTTGTTTTGGATCGAAAAATATTACACAGATATACCTTCCCTTTAATTGCAGATCAAAACCCTCACCACTTAGATCGACTCATTAATGAGTGAAAATCACAGACTAAAGTTCAGTGCTGAAAGGAAAGGGAAGCACTTGAAAAGAACTGGAAATGTAATAATAAAGAATGCTAAGTATGTCACAACAATAGTTAACTCCGAGGTCTTATGAGTCAAATTTAACATGCAGTTAAGAGGTAAATATTTGTTTGTTTATCTTAGTTGTTCTTTTATTTAGTTTTTCTATTAATATAGATTTAATTAGATTTTTGTTGTTTAAAATAAAATTAGCTACAGAATCAGCTGATTCTATAGCCAGTCCATTCTCATTCGAATTTTTGGAAATTATTGGTTAGAATAATATCTAAACTCCTTTATTTTCATTTTTTCCTTTCCGGATATCATGTAGCTAGTAGTGACATGATGATATGGACAATTTCTGAGCTTATTAGCCATTTCTTTGGCTCATCTTTTGTAAACAAAAACAAGCTTTTTATAGTTTTGAGAGATACAATGTGATATGGAGTGGTTCTATTACCGTCTATTTTTTAATTAGTAAATCATTTTGAGATTTAATCTTATCCCACAAGATAAGATGTTTAGCTTGACTGAACTCTTTAAATACTAGAGATTTTTGTAATGAAGGCATCCTCGCCTGGGGCAGAAGATGGACGTTTGATTTACAGACTTTAATGGAACAACAATGCAAATTTCAGCTTTAGATTTTTGTGGATGGTGTCTTCATTTAAGTTTTTTTTATCCTGATATGATAATAGGTTTTAATAGATTTAGTCTTCATGATTTATCATGTTATTGGGATAATTCATTTATAAATGTTGTCCATAAATAATGCTTCAGATATTAATCGTTTGATCATCTATTAAGCTTCAATTACAGGATTTCTCCTTTAATTTTCGTTGAAAGATTAAATGAAAGGATGTTTGCTAACATATTTTTCTTAATGTAATCACTTGCAATCATGAGATCATAGTAACTATTGGTATCATTCTTTCTGTTATTAAAATTTAACTGTCAACATAATTGTTCTGCATTTATTTAGAACAGACTTAAGGTTCATTGTAGGTTTCTCTCCTGGACAAGGTGGTTAAATGTTTTCTGATCACACAGATGTCTGGATGCATATCATTAGCTCGCTAACAAGTTAGCTCAATTTCATTTTTCTGGTATTTGTTTATCACTAAAATTCAAACATAAAGTTTGGCTTTTGACTATCCATATGTTTTCGTTTCATAACATTTTCTTCCATTAGTATAAGACTTATAAAAGAAAAATCAAAAATATTTTTATGTTCTTTCTTTATCTGCTTCTTCAAAGCAGTCATTTTCACATTGAGTTTAGTAAGTTTAGATTAAAACTTGCAGCTTGTAAATAATGTATATAAATGAGAGTTATCTATCTTTTTCTTAAATCTGCCTATTACAGTCACATTAGAGCATATGTACATATATATATATATATAGTATTTAGTAATTAGTTATTTATTTATTTTCTTTTATTTTGTTTCTTTTAGGATTCTTAGATTGGCCAACAGAGCCATTAGACCTGTCAGAACGAGTTATACCAAATGGCTTGGGTTACTTAGACAACCCTGGACCGGACTCGTTCTTCCAATTGATGGACGATCATTTTCACCTGTCAACAAGGGGTCGATACCAAGGATTTATTTAAGGCATCAAAATACTGTTGGGATCGCTCATCCCAAATAAATCGAGTGTATTTCTTCAATAGGCGCATGAAACCCTTAGTGATATTGGCATAATTCACAATAAACTGACGCAAAAAGTTAGCTTTCCCCTGTAAACCTTGAAATTGTCTAATTTTGTGTGAGGGAGGCAACTGAAGAATTGCCTCAACCTTAAGTGGATCTACCCTGATCCCTATCTCTAAGACTAAGAATCCTAAGAGATGGCCAGGTCTAATGCAAAAGATCCATTTATGCGGGGTGAGTTGGATTCTGTAGTAGCGAAATCTTTCAAAAACCAGTCGAAGGTGCGTAGCACGATCCATTCTCTTGCGAGAGTGAGCAGCAAGATCATCGAGGTAAGCTTCGACTATGTGTTTGAGATCATGAAAAGTGAAAGTCATGGCTCGTTGGAAGGTTTCTCCAGTGTTTTTTGTGTCGAAAGGCATTTTCTGGTATGCAAACGTGCCCCAAGGACATATGAATGTTGTCTTATGTTGGTCTTTGGGTTTGATCTGGATTTGGTTATAGCCTAAAAATCCATCCATAAAAGAAAATATTTCTCTTTCCGCACACTCATCGAGAATCTGATCAATGAAAGGCATGGGGAAGTTATCTTTGGGACAGGCCTTGTTCAGGTCACGAAAGTCCAGACACACGTGGATGGTTCCTTCCTTTTTATTCATGGGAACAGGGTTGGATACCCATTCAGTCAAGGGAACCGGGTAGATAAAGCCGACATTAAGTAGCTTCTCTACCTCTGCCTTAATAACAGGGGCCTTCCTAGGATTAATAGCTCTAAGACGTTGTCGAATGGGTTTAGCATCCGTCTAAGTTCTAATCTCATGTTCGACAATATGGGGGTCGATCCCTGGAATCTCTTCATATGACCAAGAAAATATGTCTTGAAATGATTTGAAGAGGTTGGTGTAGATTGGACTCTTCTCTGGCGAACAATCTGCACCTATATTTATGTTTTCAATCTTGCCAGGGGTAGGAGAGATATCGATTTGGACAGTGGGAGAAATACTCGCCATATTCCCTTCGGCGTAAATGCCATGTGTATTAAGTGGAACTACGGTGTGACCAACTATCTCACTCAGGGTAGATCTAAAATCACCTTGCTCAATTTTTTCAAGACTTGGGATAAAATAAGATCGATGATGCATATCGTCCCAAGGTCTCTCGGAAACATTCATGGCTTCAAGGATGGCTTTGTCTGAAGGAAAAGTCTCATCTAGGAAGTCATGTGAATAAGATAACAAAGTGGCCCACATAGGCCTGAGAACTAGATCTTCCTCAACCATCTATGAGGAAAATAGATCGGGATTGGTAGAAGAGTCAAGGATAGCTTGATATGAAATCTCTGTTGCCGATAGTGGCATAGCCATGCCAACATGCGATTGATCTTCAATCGATAAAGTCAGAGAAGGTAGGGTCCAAGGGTCATTGAAATAAGAAGTGCGGAAGGGGATGGACCTCTCTATTGAAGCGGGCGTACTGGACATGGCATAAATGTGGTGAATCGGTGACGAGAAGTCGAAAGTACCCATGAGGGACGAATACATTTCGACACTAATATTCTTAGTTGCTGACTGAGAATTTTCAACCACAGGGATCAACGGTACAACAGATGTGTTCGGACTAGAGTACGCAAAGGATAACTAGTCGATCGTCACAATCTCCCCTTGATGAGGAAAAAAAAGCATGCGGAAAATGGA
Organism: Picea engelmannii; assembly: GCA_009831015.1. Taxonomy (NCBI): domain Eukaryota; kingdom Viridiplantae; phylum Streptophyta; class Pinopsida; order Pinales; family Pinaceae; genus Picea; species Picea engelmannii. Next base: position 136,591 of record ML785621.1, on the reverse strand, counting down.
GGATACGACAATGACCATAGAATAAGTCCATTTGTGTCCCAGTAACAGGTTATAATAGAGAGGTGCATCAACTACCTCTACTTCCACTTCTACCGTATTCCCACCTAACTGGACCAAAAAGGCGGGGAGAATACCATGAGGGTGAAAGGAATGATCGTCGAATGCGGTCAACATGGTCAATGACTTTGAAAGGGTTGGAGAACCAATAGCTTTCCAACATGCTAAGGACATCACGCAAGTGGAAACACCTTCATCAACGACCGCTCGTTTGATGGTATATTTAGAATACTCCATGTGGATTTGTAAAGCCACATGGTATGGTAAGCGAGGCTTCATGTCCATGACATTGAACTTGATGATCTTTGAGCCACTAGGTTCTAGATCTCCTAAGGCAGAGAGTAAGACATTCCTCTATTATGGACAGGTCTGGAGTACCTCTAAAGAAGACATCGTGCAAGGTGTTTGGAAAATATCCTAAATGATAGAGTAGTTCTGGGCGGCTTTAGCATTAGGGTTATGGGTAGAGTGCTTGAATACTCCTTTCGAAATACAGGGTGGTGGCTCTGGTTTATCGATATGTAAATTCATCTCCGGGGGTGGAGGAGGAGCTTCTAGGCTGGTACTAGCTTTTGAAGAGTCGTAATATCGAGAGCGAGTGGCTATATCGATTGTTGCACCAACCATATTGATGCAAACATGGTTGCCATCTTGCGATGATGGGTTTTAACCCCCACCAGATATATTTTCAACATTCGAAGAACTCGAGGCTAAGTGATGGTTGTGAGGAAAAGGATTCATTAGCACAGTAGGCGAGAGATTTAAAAGCCTCATAGCTTCCACAATTTTGGGGCATAAGTGTGTAAGGTGATCATCTGTGCAAAGTTTACAAGGAAACTTAACCTTATGCTTTTCTTTTGTGCCCTCCCCAACATTATCATTCTATTTTCCATTATTATTCTTGTCCTTGGGTTTATTCTTCGAACCTCTACGATTATTTTGACCTTTCCATTTATTCCCATCTGTTTGCTGGTCACCATTTGGGTTTTTTGATGACTGCACAGAATGTACATCTGCCGACTGGGTGGGTTTGGAGGATCCAGATGGAAATTTTCCTCCAGCATAATTCATTTCTAAGTCTATGGACTTTACATTGGTGGACCCCACAATACCATTATAATGGGGCCTAGGACCCTGTCTAGGATCATGAGTTGATCATGGTGCATCGGGAAGAAGGTGGTATAACATCCCCGACTAGGCATAGATCAAATCGAATTGTTGGGCTCTAAAAATGGCCTCTTCCTCGCTGAAGAACCTGGAAGTAGAAACGTCCTTTGAAATAGGAGTGTGAAAATATTTTAAAAACTATTCTAAAAGAAAGGTTGGGGGTATGGGAGTCTTAACTAATCATCTTCGCCTACACCATTCCTAGACATGGTCCAAAATATGAGTACCAGAACCCTGGCATAAAGTTAACAAAAGTTCAAGGCCAACATCGTAACGAACGGTTAGTTGAAAGTGGTTAAGGAAGGCTAGCACTAATTGTTGAAAAGACCCATATGTTCCCCTAGGTGGCTCAATGTACCATTGTGACGCAATCCTGATAAGAGTGTGCTGAAACAATCGTAATCTAATAGAATTGTGATTCAAAGAATTCGATGAGCACCAGAGGTGAAAAGTAGTGACGTGGTCACTAGGGTCCTCTCCATTCTTACCTTAAAACTTTGGAATGTCTAATGGAAGCATGGTGGGGATAGGGGGCCATGTGGGATCATGAATCATTGGGTCATTCATTATTTTAGACAAATCTGGCAGATTAAGTGTGGCCAGAAAGGGAATACGAGGCTGCGACACCTAACCCCATCCTCCTGCAATAGATTGAGTATTAGGAGTTGCGTTCCATCCAGGGTTCTGGTAAGGACCAAAACCTTGTCCGGAATTAAAATACCCTCCTCCAGGTAGATTCATGAAATATGGATTAAGCATCATTCCAGCAGAAATGTTCTGATAAGGCTTATAAAAATTTCCCCCAATTGGATTAGCTCCAAACTAAGGGTTTTTAAAACTACCCCCAACTAGATTAGATCTAGGTTGGGGGGTTCCCAAGACACAATATTGACCTCCTCTGGGTGGGAATCCAAATAATTGAAGTGGATTCGTTATGAAAAAGTGTTGGTCGATTTGACACCGAGGGGATAGGGATATAGAGAAAAACTTGTCCGCCATCTTGGTTGTTCCATCCAACCGTAGAAGGATTAGACTTGGGTTAGGGAAGGGGACACTTCCTACATTAGGATTCTCTTGGGGAACATGAGATCTACCAAATGGAAAGGGAGTGTATGGAGGTGTGGTGCCCCCAAGTCTAAGGCTAGTGCTATGGCCAACAATTGGGATGGCAGTCGAAGACTGGGAAGTGAAACTTGGCATACCATAAGAAAACATACTAGTAGCCATGGGGATGGTCTGAGCATTGTAACTCGACGAGTGCCCAAAAACCCCAAAAGGGTTAGAGGCAAGGGTTAGAGTTGATGAGCTCCCAATGTTCTAAAGACTAGACTTAGTACTCATCCTTGTGGGATCACAAGTCTAAAAAGTGGACGTGTGTGTACCACTCCTGATAATTCTATGCCTTTTAGAAGGCAATAGCTCGAAAACAAATGGTAACTGTAACAACCGATGGGACCTGTGAGGAAGCTGGTCTGAATCCACGATGAATTATGACTCAACAAATAAAAAGATATCCTAAGGCCGATTAGTAATCAAAGAGCATACCAAAAATTCAAACGGCCAATATGCATGCAAATGGGCTAAAGTGGTTGAATGGCCTCCCTGGCTAAAGAAGGTATGCCTCATCCAAGAGGGACCTGAGACTCCCTACTAAAGTTTGGAGGTATCATAATCAGTTATAAGGGCCCTCATAGGCTTAACAACTAGTCGGTCAGACCCCCCTGAAGAGGTAATCCTCCATAAAGGTTGTGTGTTGTCCGACCCCTATCTGACTCAGGATACAAGCAGAATAACCCCTACAAGTAACCTATGAGAAACCTAAGTCAAGCAACTAATAAACCATTGTATAACCGATGCACAGGTGAGTAGTCATAAGTTTGGATCACCGTATGTGTAGGGTAGAAAATCTCGAAACCTTGAAAGCACCACCTCTCACAGAGGTATGGGTACTAGCAAGATCCCCAAATATGAATAAATCCACAAACATATCTTTGACGCTAGGTGAGTATCCAGGGGTTATCCGTTCAACTAACTTCGCGCGACCTCGTGATTAACTTTAGTGTGAGAAGAGCCTCCTGATATTACCAATTATACAATGGATTTATCAACTTCCTGTCTCAGATACATAAGTTGATTTAATTGCCTTGGAGAAGTTTACTCACAAAATCCTATTCCTAGGCACTAAATCCTAGGCTAGTTTGTGCACCCAAAAAAATAAAATCGTGACTAATCAATTTTAGTTTAAAGCGTAAATTTTACTGGCCGTGATCACTCAAAGAGGTATGGAAATGAAACTCATGGTGTTATGACTCTGCATAAAAATAAAAATAGATATAGTGCAAAGCCTAACTTTAACTTTTCAGGAATGATATGCTAAATAAATATAGTGCAATCTTCAATTTTAACTCTGCAAATCAGAAGTAAAATGCAATATTTTGCTAGATGTGTTAAGCTAATTATAAAGGCTCAAAGATAAAAATACCAACCAATGCAAAATGCCTATTTTTTTTGTATTTGTAATGTATTTAAAAAGAAAATGCATGGACTGATAAGCGACTTGATATATAACTTCTACTGTGTATAAAAGCAATCACTTGGGCAGAATACCAAGCAGTTAAGTAGACAACCCAACTACCAAGGACAAATCAAAAATGGAAAACAAAGAGAAAGATGTCACCCAGAAATTCAACTCCAGAAAGGTTTCCTGTCATCCCAGATAATCTCAACAGGTACCACAGAGACCCAAGAAGGCTCAGTGACCCTCAAAACCTACCTAGCAGTCACTAAACCAAGAAAACAAGTAAGGGAGAAGTGGTATACGCTCCTGTTCAAGAGAAAAGGGTGTATATATGCCTCTTTTAGTGGGACATCAAGCGTATACATGTGGATGTCAGGGAAAAAAGGGCATTTATATTTTAAAACAAGGCTAGGCAAGGTAAAAAGGCTGAAAACTCAGACCCATAGTGAACAGACTCTATCCAACTATGATATGACAAGAAATACAAAGGAAAAAGAGAAACGTAAGAAGGAAAAATACTTCAACCCTTAGAAGGAAGATCGATCCCCAGTGGAGTCACCAATTCTATTACAAGGGAAAAACTCTCTATGGCCAAGGGTAAACCACAACAGACAGGTATGACTGAAGAAATCAATGCAATTCCAACATGCGCTATATAAACTAATGTGAAATATGAGGAATAAGCCTACCTCGATCCAATCATTTGATGGCGTTCCACCGTTGAGCACTTTGACCCAAAGCCTTATACCTGCAAGAAGTTCTTAACAAACAAGCAATGCAAGTATATAGTGACAATATATAAAATGAGTTAGCACATCATATAGCACAATCCATTAATAAACATTACAAACATGCCCATGGATAATAATCATAGATTCACAAGATATTGATTGGACGGGAAAGGAGTATTTATATTAATAATTGATCAACAGAAGTATCAACATTACAAACTTTCATGTCGGCACGGTTCGAAACCAAGAAACCAAGTTCCTTCCAACTGGGACTCCACCACTTCAATCCTCCACCAAAGGCAAGCTCATAGCAAAGATATAAAGAGATTCTCTTGACAATAAGGGAAGAGATTGGGGGCTTAACACTGTGTTCAGACTTGAGGGACAAAGGGATGCAGACTCAATATGAAGTAATTTCTCCAGAGTAACTTTTCTCTCAAAGTTGAATGCTTTCTCTCTCCTTTTCCATAACTCAAAATTGTGCTCTTATAGCCTCCATAATGCAACTGAAGGGCCGAGTTAGAACGTTTCCAGTATATGGAAGGCCAAAGATCAGAGATCTTTTGTCGTGACATGTAAACCTGACCTCATTTTGTATTTTCTGGCACAAATCCCAATATACATGAGATGTAGTGGAGCATCAAGCGTATATGCATATTGCAAAGCAGTTAGGGGGCATATATGTGGAAAAATATATGTTTTCGGCTCTAGATTTATCAAAAAGGGGTTAATAATTCTTCATAGGGAAATGGAAAAAAGGCCCTCTATGCAAGATAGCAATGGTAAGGCAAATATTGCTATAACATAATGCCACTCAGTTACAAATAAGCATAGTATGTGACAACATGGTCAACTTGTGATGAAGCAGTGTGAATTCATAATTTAATCACATAATTGATTGATCTCGAGTTGAAGGAAATTTGTATCTTTTATGACAACCAAAGTTTCATAAATTTTTCAACGAACCCAGTGTGTCATGACAAGCCTAAGCATATCGAGATCAAATACCACTATGTATGGGGCATAGTACAAAAGGGAGCAGTAAGAATCCAGTATATTTCCAACGACGAACATGTAGCAGATGTGTTGACCAAGCCCCTATCCAGAGTCAAGTTTGAGTATTTCAGAGACAAGCTTGGAGTGATCCAAAAAGACTTCACCAATAGCATGAAGTGATCCCCAGTAGCGGGAAGTGATGTGATCCCTAGTTACAGGAAGTGATGTGTTCCTCAGTAGCAGGAAGTAATGTGATTCCCTAGTAGAGGGAATTTATGAGATCCTTAGTAGAGGAAAGCTACCCCAAAGTAGGTTGATAACCCCAACACAAGATGGTATGCTAACCGAACATAGGTTGGTAACCCCAAAGAAATCTGGTATGCTACCCCAGTATAGGTTGGTAACCCTAATGCAGGGTGGTATGCTACCCCAACATAGGTTGGTAACCCCAACATAGGCTGGTATGCTAGCCCAGTGTAGGTTGGTGACCCCAATGCAAGCTTGTATGCTACCCCAACGTAGGTTGATAACCCCAACGTAGGATGGTATGCTACCTCAACACAGGTTGGTAACCCCAACACAAGATGGTACGCTACCCCAACGCAGGTTGGTAACCCCAACATAGGTTGGTACACTACCCTAGTGTAAGTTGGTAACCCCAACACAGGATAGTATGCTACCCCAATGTAGGTTGGTAACCCCAACGTAGGTTGGTAACCCCAACATAGGTTGGTAACCCCAACGCAGGCTGGTACTCTAACCTAGCGTAGGTTGGTAACCCCAATGTAGGATGGTACGCTACCCTAATGCAAGTTGGTAACCCCAACATAGGCTGGTACGCTACCCCAATACAGGTTGGTAACCCCAGCACATGATGGTATGTTATTTCAGTGAAAGTGAAGAACTTCCTATGATATATAGATTTGTGATTGACAACAAGACAATGACCAAGTATGCAGAAGCATAGAAGAAATAATAATGACCGTGACATGAATAATACCTTCCTTGGTAAGAGGGATTATTGAAGATTGATTATCTTTGGAAGATATTCTTATTGTATTTGACCAAGACAAACGCTAAATAATGTTATTATATTATATTTATTAAGACGACCCTATTATGCCTTTGTAAAATTCAGCCCTATTGTGCCTTGACAATTAAATGTAATTTAAGAGGGTAAATTGACAGGTTGGCCCAGACCCTAATTTAGGGAGGCTAGACTACTATTTATAAGGAGGGCTAGTGCCTCACTTATCCACCCACTCATGAGCTCTGCAAAAAAGAGGAAAAGTGCACAAGTCTTGGAGGAGTATCTATTGTAGCTAGGTGTGACATCAAGGAGGGTGTTGGTCTATCTCTTGGTATCTCTTGGTTAAGTGGTGCACTACTCTTTCCTAGTGAAGGAGTAGAGGAGGATATTCTTCCCTCTTAGTTCTCTCTTGGAGAGAATCATTTCTCTTGGTTGGATAATCTATATTGAGGAAGGTTGTTGGGTTTTCTCCCCCTAGAGGGTTTCCCAAGATAATCTTTGCGTCTCTCTTTTTTATGTGTTTGTCTCTCTTTCAGTGATATTACATATGCATCTAATATAATAAATGATTTCAATAATAAATAATAACCATAACTACTAGCTACATAACTAAAATATCAACACCTTCCGTTTTGGATACCATAAACCAAACTCTTATGTACCTTTGAGATATATGAATATCCTCTTTACTGCCACGACATGTGATTCCTTTGGTGCCACATGAAACCTTGCAACTTGTCCAAATTCCTACATCACATTCGATCTAGAAGTTGTCACATAAAGTAAGCTACCAATCATTGATATATATTGTATTTGATCTGCATCCTTGGAATCATCATCCTTACTTAACTTACAAATTGTCTACATAGCAGTACTGACTGGTTTGCAATATGTCATTCCAGACTTCTTCAAAATTTCTATGATATACATTTCCTAAGAGATGAAGATACCTTTTTTTCTGTGACATATATGTAGTCCTAAAAATAAAGTTAACTCACGAAGAAAGGACATCTAAAAATCATGTTATATGTCTTTGGAAAACTTCTGACTCATCCTATCATTGTAACTTCTGAATATAATGTCATCTACATAGAATTCAATAATAAATATACTATCTCAATCCATCTTCATGTAGAGATTGTTGTCTACATTTCCTTTCTTGAACCCTTGTGGTTGTAAATAGTTGTCTAGTCTTGAATATCATACTTTGAGGGCTTGTTTGAGACCATATAAATCCTTCTTCAATATGAAAACATAACTTTCCTTCTCTGATAACTCTGGCTTATCAATGTAGACTTCTTATTCTAGATATTTTCTTAGGAATGTTGATTTCATGTCCATATGATACATTTTAACATTCTTGGAGCATGCATAAGCTAGTATTAGTTTGATTGCTTCCATCCTTGACACTGTGGAAAATGTCTCTTTAAAATCTATACCTTCAACTTGAGAGTATCCTTTGCATACCAGTCTTTCTTTATTCCTGGTAACCTATCCATTTTCATTCAATTTGTTCTTGAAGACCCACTTTGTACCAAAGAAATTATTTTTCTTTGGTCTTGGAAACAATTCCTGTGTGTCATTCTTTTCTACCTGATCTAACTCTTCATCCATGGCCTTGACCTAGTTATCATCTTTGTTGGCTTCCTCAATTTTTTTTGGCTCAATTGTAGACAATAGTGCTAGATGTTTTTGTTCTAGTGAACGGATTCTTCTTCTGGTTTCAACTCTTACATCTATATTTCCAATAATCTGATCTGATGGATGATTCTTATGCACTTGTCTGTCGGGTGTCTTTGGAGGTACTTGAATGTCCTATTTTTCTTTCTCTGCTTCTGGCTACTCTTCTTCTTCTTATTCTTTCAAATCTTCTTCTTGATCCCGTTCCAACGAATCTTTTCTACTTTCTTTTGTATTTCGACTATCTGTCTCATCAACCATCACATTAATGCTTTCCACTATTCTGTTGAGTCTCATATTGAAGAATTTGTATGCTTTCCTTTTGCTTGAGTACCTAACTAGTATTCCTTTATCGACTTGAGAATCAACTTTTCCAATTATTCCATCTTCTCTTTTGATGTAACATTTTCTTCCGAAAACTCTAAAGTGATTTACATTTTTTGGTCTTCCTTTCCACAGTTCATATGGAGTCTTATCACTATTATTTTTTAGCATCCCTATGTTCTGAATGTAAACTATTGTATGCACTTCTTGTACCCAAATGACATATGTCAAATTGGAATCCATTAACATGGTTATGCCCATTTCCTGTACTATTATATTCTTCCTTTGAACAACTCCATTTTTTTCAGGTGTCCTAGCTACTAAGAATTTCCTCTTTATCCCATGCTCACTGTAGAATTCCATGAATTCCTTTGATGTAAATTCTCCTCCATTGTCTAATATCAAACACTTGATTTTCAACTCTGTCTCGGTTTAAACCATATCTTTATATATCATGAATCTTTCAAATGAATTTGACTTATTGTTTAGAAATAAAACTACAGGCATTCTTGTGTAGCCATCAACTAGTAGCATGAAGTATTGTTCATCTTTCAAACATTTTGTTCTTGTTGATCCAACTAGATCAATATGTACAATTTCTAGTGGTTTTGTTGGGTAGTATTACTTTGACTTGAACTTTATCTTGGTCTATTTTCCCTATAGACAATTCTTGCATATAATTTTTGTTGTCTTCGAGATCTTGGGCATTTCTCTTACTGCTTCCTTTTTGCTGACTTTGACTAGATTATCAAAATTTATGTGATCCATTCTTCTATGCCAGATCCAAATTTCATCATCCTTTCCTAGGAAACATCTTTCCTTTCATATTTAATTTAGAACATATATGTTTCTTGGAGTCCTTACAGTTGTAGATACCAACTTGCCTGATTATCCTTTCCTTATCTCACACTTCTTTGAATAAAAAAAAAAAGCATGTGTCCTTGATCACACATTTGAATTACACTTAGCATATTGTGTTTGATGTCTTCGACCAATAATTTTTTTTCTGTAGTGGCATCCTTACTTCCAAGCTTGACTATTCCCTTTCCAATAATATTGGTTGAGTTGTCATTCCCAAATGAAAATGATCCATCACTTTCCTTTTTCAATGCCAGAAACCCATCTTTATCACCTATCATGTGCTTTGAGCATTCAATATCAACATACCATCCACATTTCTTGTGTTCATATTGTAGAGCAATATTTCATTCTTCGGTGTTGAATTGACCCTACTTTCTTCTTCATATCCTTTGTGGTTCTTTCTTATGACCGTTGATATTATGATTTGGTTCCCTTGGAGGAACAATGAGTCTGCAATATCTATCTATATGTCCAAATTTTTTGCACTTGTATCATTCTACCTCATCACTTAATGATCTAAATCTATTATAGCTTCTACTCTATTCCCCATTAGATATTCTTGGATAACTATTTCTTGTATGACTCTCATCGTCTCTTTTGTTCTTAGTATTGGCTCTACAATTCATAACTTTGTGGCCAAAATTATAACATGAATAACATGAACCAAGAAAAATAGTTTGATACTTGGGAGTGGGATATCTTTTGAATGGTGCCACTCTTATGAATCCTTCTTCTTCTTGACGTATTTCTATAGCTAGTTGTTTCTCATAATGACTTCTAAATTTTCTAGGTGGTGCAATATTTTTGTAATCTTCCCCTTGAGTTTTTTTGTCTTCTTCTTTTGAGGGACCTTTGAAAGCTTTTGCATAGCTTCTTGGTTCTGCTTCTTGTTCTGTCATTTTGGAGCTTGAACCTTTCTCTGTTTGTGTCTTATTGTATCCCAATCCATATCTGTCATAGGAAGGTATTTGATTGTTAATGACATTATCCAATATCCTGGTGTTGTTTTGTTGCATGTCCTTCTTATGAACATTTTTTCTTAGAGTGACTATCTCATATTCCAAGCCTTCAATGGTCTTGTCTCTTTCTTATAACTTCCCTCTTAGTGCTTATTTAATCCTCTTGTCTTATTATGCCTGTAGTTTCAACTTATTGATTTTTTTCTCGACTTATTTGGAGTTCTGAGATTCTTCTTTCTTCGTTAGTTCTTCCTGGAGTGGCTTGTTTTTCTTCTTTTCTCTTTTGATAACTTCTATGGAATTCATTAATTCCTATATGTAATTGACTTCTACCTCTTCATATTCTTATTTGGATATTTCTTCATCGGATTCTTCTATTTCCATTAATAATACCCTTTATGTATCACTATTGTTGACTTCATCTTCGTCTGATGAGAAAATGTCTTCCTTGGCGCAACGGATTTTCTTGAAAAACTTATTTTTATTTATTCTACCCTTTTGAATTTTCTTTTTCTTTTTAGAGTCATCTTCTTATTCTTTTATTTTCTTTTTATTATAAGTACATTTATTAGAAAAATGGCCAACACCATCACAATTAAAACAAATCAATGGAGTCTTACCTTTGTTATCCACTTCTTCATCTTTTTCTAATGAAGTTAGCCATTTCTTCATATTCTTCGGAATCATCGTTGCAGCTAAAATCTGACTTTTCCTTCTATTTATCGTTCTTCTTTATCTTATTTTATGCCTTGAATGTTGCTTCATTCATTATTGGATTGTCTTGATCTGTCCTCATCTCATAAGCTGTGAGTATCCCATGCAACTCATCCATGCTCAAAGTGACTAGATCTACTCTCTCTTCCAAGGCTGAAATCTTTGAATCATATCTCATAGGTAGAGACTTCAATACCTTTTGAACAATGATTTTTTTGTTCATTTATTCTCATAAAACCTTAATGGCATTGATTGTCTCATCAACTCATAGAAATTAGGAGGAAATGTTTTCATCTTTCTTCATATTCAATTGTTCAAACTTGACTCCAAATGTTTCAAGTTTGGATCCTTTAACTTTGGCATCTCCTGCGTAGATATTCTTCAGTGTGTCCCAGATTTGTTTTGTGGATTCAGATTGCACAACCTTGGTGTATACCGATTCAATAAAACCATTCATGATGGAATTTTTATCTCTAGAATCATTATATCCAAGTTTATTTACATCCTTGTATGTTGGAGTGACTAGTTCTTTTTATCCATATACTACTTCTCCTCAAACATTGAATCCATGTGCATGTACATATGTTTTCATTTTTCTGCTCCATAAGTCATAGTTCTGACTATCAAACTGTGGTACCCCAATCCTAGCATAATCCATAATCTCCTTCCAGTAGTTAGAATTCTTTTTGAATGACCTACTCTGATACCAATTGTTGGATAACTGAGAGGGGCGGGGGTGAATAAGTAATTAGAAATTATAATTCTCTTAACCACAATTTATTCTTCAACAATATTCAATACTTTATTGTTAGCGTTCAATATATCATCAACAACATCACATCGTAATAGATACACAATACACCAATATTTATGTGGAAAACTAAATGGGAGAAAACCACATAATGCTTTTCTTATATATTTTTCAAAACAAAACATTCATTGGAATCACCAACTTCTGATTCTCTAGCTACAACTGGAAGGAGGCTCCAACCCCCTATTCTAAGGCTCCAACCTAAAGGAAGCTACAACTCCTTGATTTTATAGTTCCAACCATAATGAGGCTACAACCCCCTAGGTTCTCCGGATACAACTGGAAGGTGGCTACAACCACCTTTCCTTCCCCCGTCCAACCACCCTATAATACAAATTTAGACCAACTATCACTATCAAAAACTCTTACACTATCAATGCCATTGTCACTGTCACTGTCATTGTGTCTTTGTCACTATCTTTGTCACTGTCACATCAACTTGTATCTTCTCATCAACCAAATAAACTTGTGCCATACCATGCATCAAGTGTATACTAGTATACATACTATCTCATGAACTAGAGCATCATCCATGTACAACCTGTGTCATATACCATATCATCAACCATATGCAGATCTATACCATATTAGCAACAAAGTATCTCAAAGATCCTATGCATGCCCCTCATGCATACATCACCATACAACATGGATATCCCTCGACCATATGAAATCAACTCAAGGATGTGAACTATAAGAACCATATCAATGTTTTACCATACATAAGAGTGTTTCACACTCAACCAACTAACCAACATATACCATATCCAAGTACAAGACCAACCATACCAAGAATGCCTCAAGCATTCACAACATCATAAGAAAATCTAAGCATAAAAACAAACTAATAACCATACCGAAAATTTTGTAGCTGACCCGAACCTGTATAATGTTAACCTATGAACTTGATTTTAGACTCTAAGGACCGGGTACCAAAATCTATTCAAAGCTTCACTATCTTTTCATATATAAACAACCTTCTCTTGTACAACCTCCGGATATCCACACTTTCCTTCATTGCATATCACATACATCCCCGCCCTAAATCCTTCATTTACTCCATCCTTCATGACCTAAATCCTCATTAAACTATAGGATCCTTAACCATGCTTAAGGGTTTCTTGTAGAATTCTTCAAAGTGTCTTCCTGTGAGGGCCATGCTTAGAGCTACGCCATAAGCAGACCACTTTGGAGATTTATGCAAATACACCCATCACATCAATTGACATCAATCCAATATTCGTTGACATCAATGACAACCAAATTTCCAACACCATTCGCTTACCAAGGATAAACTAAGGAATGTACCATTCGTTTATCAAGGCTAACCCAATGAATGTACCATTCATTTATTAGGGTCCCCAACACAGTTTGTCTAGGACTCTGAGATGTGGTTCCAGAACTGTAGCTACTCAAAATGGAGTCTTGCATTATGTTTTCTTCAAAATTATCAAGAATGTGTGGGTATTCTTCCCACGTGTTTTCTTCATTCTCCCATCTATCATCTTCAGGATCATAGCAGGTCAATTGAACCTTTACCAGCCCTATGAACTTTTTCTTGAGCATTTTGACTTTCTGGTCTAGGATGCATATTGGTTCTACCCGGAAATCCCCTTCATGCTTCACTTGGATCACAATCCAATCAATTATGTGGTTAGGGTTAGAAACACATTTCATTAATAATGATACATGAAGTACATTATGGACTCTCATGGATGTGGGAAATGAAAGCATATATGCAACTGACCCTATCTTTTCTAATATTTCAAAAGGTCCATAATATATTTTGTAATATACCAGATATAAAATGTATGCAGAACATAAATAAAATGCTAGTAATGGAAGAATAACAACAATATAACTAGAACATTCACCACAATAACACTGAAATGATATAAGAATAAAAACAGAAATAGAACTTTGAATCTGAAAGCAATGTTCACAGGCCTCTTTGAGGGGGAAACCTCCAGTTGAGCAGAGATCTATTACAATAATATCCAAGCTAGGGTTCTCATACCCTTGACTCCTATTTATACTAAAAAGAAGCATCTAGAGGAATATCCTTCTAGAAGCAGAAGCTTCTATTAGTTCTTCTTACATCCACCTTATTCTATTTTATTGAAAGGCCTTATTAATATTGACATTTATTACATCCGAATATATTTTTCTACCTATGTGCAGGTTAGGACCCTAACATGTCTGACCCCTTAAAAACAACCTTGTCCTCAAGGCTTAATATGAGGAAATTGTTGTAGAATGGTAGTTGGTTCCCAAGTGGCGTCTACTAGAGTTGTATCCTTCCACTAGAATAACACTTCCTTGATGGTTCTCTGACATAGGCGATGCTCACGCTAGTCCAAAACTGCTTTTGGTTGTATCCAAATGGATCCTTCTTTAGCTAACTCTGGAAGGTTGGTTTGAATTTGGCACTTAGCTCCAATCACCTTCTTTAAGAATGAAACATGAGAAACAGGATTGAGCTTCGAATGGATGGGAAAATCTAACTGATAGGTGACCTGTCCCACATTCTTGAGCAAGGTATAAGGACCATAAAATTTGGGTGCTAGATTCTGACAATGCTCGACCTTGGGGGAAGTTTGCTTGTAAGGTCACAGTCGAAGAAACACTTGATCGCCTTCTACAAATTGACATTCAGAGCGACCTTGATCTGCTTGTTGCTTCATGCGATTCTGTGCCATGACCAAATTCTCTTTGAGGTTATGAAGAATGGCCTCTCGAGCTATAAGTGTTAGGTCAACCACTTGGACCTTTGAGGCACACGATAAGTATGAGAGAACTTAAGGTGGCTTCTGCCAATATACCACTTCAAAAGGAGTCATGCATGTAGTTGTATGGTATGAAGTGTTGTACCACCATTCAGCTAGGGGTAACTATTGAGCCCACTTATTTTTCTTTTCTGAGGAAAAACACCTCAAATATGTTTTCAAACACTTGTTCACAACTTTCTTTTGGCCATTAGCCTAGGGATGATAAGTTGTGATGAGATGCAATTTTGTGCCTTGTATCTTGAATAGTTCTTGCCAAAAATTTCTTGTGAAAGTTGGGTCGCGATCAGAAACAATAGAGTGTAGAATGCCATGAATCTTGAAGACCTAATCCATGAAGATTTGAGCCACCATGGATGCTGTAAATGGGCGTTGAAGGGTGCAGAAATGAGCGTACTTGGAAAGGTGATCAACAACCACCATGATGACGGATTTATTTCCTGATTTGGGTAAGACAATAATAAAATCCATAGAGATATCCTTCCAAATAGTAGGTGGAATTGGCAGTGGTTGTAGTGTGCCCGACGATTTGACTATTTCTCCCTTGTTGCATTGACACACGTCACATTCAGCTACAAAATCATGAATGTCATGTTTCATACCATCCCAGAAAAAGGAACGTTTGACCCTGTCATAGGTTTTGGTGAACCCGGAGTGCCCTGCTGTGGGTGTAACATGAAGCTCAGAAAGTGTCGTGGATTTAATATTTGATTGTTTACTTAAATACAAATGGCCTTTGTATCAAAGTTCCTCATGGATCCAAGAGTACCCTAGGGAAGATGGAGCATTGGACTTCAATTACTGGATCAACTGCGAACTTTTGGGGTCTTGTAGTCATTCCTGGCGAACGGCTTGGAGCCAATCTGGTACAATGAATGAAAGAGAAAAAAGGGATCCTTCATCTTCATATTTTCGAGAAAGTGCATATGCAACCACATTGTCTTTGCCTTTATTATAAATGATCTCATAATCATATCTAACAAGTTTAGTCACCCATTTTTGTTGTTCTGGGGAGGAAATGCGTTGTTCCAGAAAATACTTGAGGCTTTGATGGTCTGTCTTAATTTGGAACCATTGCCCCAATAGATAAGGACGCCATAGATCCATGACATGCAGAATAACCAACATTTCCTTTTCATAGATGGATTTGCCTAGATTTATTTCAGATAGTTGTTTGCTGGTAAAGGCCAAAGGTCAACCCTTTTGCATAAGGACAACACCAATTCCTTTCCCTGAGGCATCACATTCCAACATAAAGTTCTTTGTGAAATCGGGAAGGGTGAGGACTGGACTGGTGCACATGGCCATCTTCAAGGTTTGAAAAGCTTGAGCAGTGGCTGGAGTCCAAGTGAAAGAGTTAATTTTTAGGAGAGCAGTGAGAGGTGCTGCAATCTTCCCATAATTCTTAACAAACTTGCGATAATACCCTGTTAAGCCTAGAAATCCATGCAATATCTTAAGAGTCTTTAGGTGAGGCCAGTCTTGCATAGCTTCAATATTTTTAGGATCCACCCTGATTCCATCTTTTCCAACCAGATGACCCAAGTATTCTACTTCTAAGGCGCCAAAAGAACATTTAGACTGTTTCAGGAAAAGTTGGTGCCAAGAGAGTAGATGGAGAACTTGATCTACATGAGAAAGATGGTCTGTCCAGTTTTTTCTATAGATGAGGATATCATCAAAGAAAACTAAGACAAAATGGCGGAGAAAAGGATGGAAGACATGATTCATGAGGCTTTGGAAGGTGGAGGGGGCATTACACAAGCCAAAGGGCATGACCAAAAACTCATAGTGGCCCTCATGAGTTCTAAAGGAAATATTAGGAATATCTGCCTCTTTCATACATATCTGGTGGTAGCCCGAACGAAGATCCATTTTAGTGAAGAATTGGGCACCACTCAATTCGTCCAGGAGGTCATCAATTACAGGAATGGGGAATTTGTCCTTGATGGTAAGTTTGTTGAGGCATAGAAGTCAGGACACATTCTCCAAGAACCTTATTTCTTCAGGACCATGACCATAGGAGATGAATAGGGGCTCGTACTAGGGTGGATAATGCCTGCATTAAGGAGTTCCTGGACCATTTTCTCAATTTCATTTTTTTGGGAAAAGTGATGATGATATGAACAGATATTGGGAGGAAGGCTTCCTGGTACAAGGGGAATGGAATGATCATGAACACCACGGGAAGGAGGGAGGCCTTAGGGAGTGGAAAATACCAATTGATGTTTAGAAAGGATGACTTGGAGGTCTTGCGGTATGGAAGGTGTCTCTGTTGCTTGTATGGCATGGAGTTGGGTGATAACACCAGAATGACCCTTTTTTAGCAGCTTTTCCATGTGATGGGAACTAATGATCTCAGGTGAACCTATGGTGATTCCTTGGAACTTATATTGGTGGACCTCTTGGTTGAATTGCATGGTTAAGTATTTAAAATCCATGAGAATGGGACCCAAAGTCCTTAGCCAGTCTACACCCAACACAATGTCACAACCTCCCATGTCAATAGCAAACATATGGGATTTCAGGTGGTAGTCACCAATTTGGAGACACACATTTTCACAACGTCCTCCACATTTCATGGAACCACCATTGGCAATCATGATTTAGAAATTATTGATGGCATGGATGTAGTAATGAGTTTCTTGGGCAATGCGACGATGAATAAAATTATGGGTACTGCCACTATCAACCAGAATGATGACCTTCCGATGCTTGATGTAAGTGATTAGCTTGAGTGTTTGGGGAGTGGAGAAGCCAGTGAGAGCATTGAGGGAAATGACTGGTTCTACTTCAGGAGGGTATGAGGGAGGGGTTATGTCAGTGGATTCAACTGATTCAGACATAGAGGGAGTTTCTTCATCTTCTTCCAAAATATCCTCGGAGATGGCCATAAAAAGATTTTGTTCTTTACACTTATGGCCTGAGAAATATTTTTCATCACAATTATAACAAAGGCCTTTGAGTTGGTGCTCAACCATTTCATCCTAAGTCAATTTTTGGATCTTTAGTGGAGTAGAGAGAGTAGTGGGATTTACTAGTTTAGGGTGAGGGATGAAGGAGGGTTTGCGGTTTTGAGAAGATGCAACCTGTTGTGCTTCTTTAGCTCTTTTGGTAGCCTCCACCCAACTCTCAGGCCAATCCATGAGGACAAGGGCCCAAATTTCATCCTTGAGGTCGCTGATAAAACACTCTCGGAAAAAGGCATCAGACATGCCCTCTGTTCTAAAATCCAGGCGCTCAAAGGCAACTATAACGTCTTCCATTGTTCCTAATTGTTTCAGCTTTGTCAAACATCCCAAATGGTTGGTTTCAGTTTCAAAGCGTTCATAAAGCTCTGCCACAAATTGTGTCCAAGAAATATACCCTTGACGAGAATTTTTTCTCCATTGCCACCATTGCCAACGTTCTTGATCTAGATGGAGAACACCATACCGGAGTTTGGCCAAGTGATCTGTAATGTTGTATAAAGATAAGTAATGTTCCATTTGGGTTACCCAACCAGTGGGGTCCGAGCCATCAAATTTGGTCACATCCACCCATGGAAGGCGTAGGTCACGTTGAAAGTGATGGTTCTGCAAGGTATGGGAATGAGAGGAATGGTCACCTTCAGTATGTGGGGGTGAGGAAGAGGAAGGATTATCTGTAGGGATATGAAGTTTGGTGCAGAGTGCCGAAAAGACTGATTCAATCTGGGTGGTGAGGTCTTGTTTAATTTCTCCCATTGAGGACTAGATGGTTGTATTGATGGCGACAACATTGGCACTGAGTTGTTTCACTTCTTGTTGGGTCTTAATGAGACTAGACTGCAAGGTGTTTAAGCGAGCTTCCAAGTCTTGGCTATGAGTATGGGCTGTTGAGTCTCAAAATGGTCCTTATTTTCACTCCATTATTCACTAAAACCTTCACAATTACTTCCATTTCGCCTTCTTATCACCTCCACATCATTACATTTACCTCATTATTGGGTTATAACTATGCTTTTCCAAAGTTGATC
>ML785621.1:73457-110395 GCA_009831015.1 Picea engelmannii | reverse complement strand
GTCATTTGTAAATTCATGTTATTTTTATGTTCTTTGCTTTAGTAGTTTAGAATAGACAACTTCAAATCCTCGCACATATTGTGTTGTGTCTCTAAGCTTACGAGCTCCTGGTTGACATTAAATCGTTGAGAATTTATGCGACATATTTTTCACTCAACATGGGCCATGAGGATGGGGGAACTAAAAAGGGGTGGGCGGGGTGAAAACATTTTTCTGAAAAAATGATACGGATGAATGTGATAAGGGTGAAGAGATGAATCCGATGGAATAGGGCTGAAATAATGGTGAAAAAATTTCTAGACTTTTTTTTTTCCACGTCCAGTCTGAAGAATATTGTAGAGAGGAAATGCCCAAATGCTTAACCAGAAAGAAATGTGTATTTACTTGGCAACCTGAACACAGTTGCGCGTCAATAGATCTTATCTGTTTTAATTTGTTTATGTTTATGTCCCCAAGGGTTATGTATTCAAGGGTTCTACAGACAAGGATTTTCCCTGTGCTATAGCTCTTTGATATACATGCGGGGTCCAACAATAGTACTCGACCCAATATTCTAGGAAACTAACTAAGGAGGATAGACTGTACCCTTAGCTATACTACCTGACTACCCAGGTACTAGAGAGTATCTTCCTAAGTTTTGTTCTCGGTGACACTATAGCAGTTAGGCAGCCAATCGGTTTATCTAAAGAGGGCTTCAGGTAATCTAGGTCGATCCATACACAGGTGTTGTCTGATGTGCTACCACTCGAAGGGGTACCAACAGGGGTTACAAGGGTGGCCAACAGATGTGTGCTTAAGTACCACTTGTATTTCATGTGTGTATGAATCCCTCAACCATGGGTTTATGCACATAATGACAGATCTATGTGGCTTAAAGATGTTGAAATGCGTCTCTACCCTGAAAACAATTTAACCCACACTTTCTGCCGAGGAAAGTGCTCTGATACCACTTGTAATATACCAGATATAAAGTGTATGCAGAAATAAATAAAATGCTAGTAATGGAAGAATAACAACAATATAACCAGAACATTCACCACAATAACACTGAAATGATATAAGAATAACAATAGGAATAGCACTTTGAATCTGAAAGAAATGTTCATGGGCCTCTTTGAGGGGGCAACCTCCAGTTGAGCAGAGCTCTATTACAATAATATCCAAGACAGGGTTCTCATACCCTCGACTCCTATTTATACTAAAAAGAAGCATCTAGAGGAAGATCCTTCTAGAAGAAAAATCTTCTATTAGGTCTTCTTACATCCGCCTTATTCTATTTTATTGAAAGGCCTTATTAATATTGACCTTTATTACATCCGAATATATTGTTCTACCTATGTGCGGGTTAGGACCCTAACATATTTATGCCAACATTGGGAAACTTCCTAATCTTATTGAACTTCTTTTCACCTTCACTTTTAAAAACACATGTTCACCCACTTTGAAATCTCTAAAAAATCTATTCTTGTCTGCATAACTTTTCTTCCTATCCTGGGTAGCCTTTAAATTCTTCTTAATCTTTACAATTTTTTCTTCCATTTCCTTCAACAAATATGGCCCAATAACTTCCCTGACTACTAGATTATCCCAACTCACCAATGTGTTACACTTCCTGCCATACAATGCTTCAAATGGACTAATTTTTAATTCATCTTGATACCCATTATTGTAGGCAAATTCAACTAAATGAATATAGACTTCCCACTTTGATGGATGATCCAACACATACATTCTAAGCATGTTCTCAATTATTCTATTAGTCCTCTCTATTTTCCCATCTGACTCTGGGTGATACGATGTATTGAGATTTAGATTTGTCCCAAATCCCTTGAACAAAACTTTCCAAAAATTGGATATGAACTTTGGATCTCTGTCTGAAACTATTTCGTTAGGCACTCCATGTATCCTAGAAAATTCTTTTATATATATTTCTGCAATATTTTCTTCCTTATGTGTAGTCTTTACTGAAATAAAATGCGCTACCTTAGTTAACTTATCCACCACCACTATGGTGGAATCATGCTACTTCACTATTATGGGCAGGTTAGTAATAAAATCCATTGTAACAACTTCCCACTCCCATTCTAGGATGGGAAATGATTGTAGCATCCCTATTGTATGTCTATGACCATTCTTCACTTTTTGTTATTCTATACATATGGCTATTTAATTAGCCACTTCTTTCTTCCTTCTAGGCCAAAAATATTGGCTTCATACTACAATTGTCTTGCGATATCATGGGTGTCCAACATAGGGAACACAATGAATTTCCTTCAACACTACATTTTTCATCTCATTAGAATTTGGCACATATACCTTGCCCTTGTATGTGATAATTTCATCTTCTTTCAACTCATATAAATTAAGTTTGTACTAAAAATTACCTTGTTGTAATGTTTATTTTATTTTTAGATAATGTTGATGTGAATTTGTTGTTGTGATAATTTTTTATTTCAGATCAATCATGTACATGCTAATGGTTGCATTATATTTCATGAGCTCTCCTGCTGAGTGCATCAACCACTTGATTTTCCTTTCCTTTGATGTGCTTAATCTGAAAGTCATACTCACTTAGAAATTCCATCCATCTAGTTTGTCTGACATTTAATGTTGGTTGTACAAAACAATGCTTCAGACCACAACGGTTTTTACATAGCTTGAATTTACTCCTCATGAGATAATGTCTCCACATTTTTAATTCATGTATAATTGTTGCTAACTCCAAGTCACGTGCATAATAATTCCTCTCATTCTCTTTTAGTTTTTTGGACTCATAGCATACCACATGATCTTTTTGTGTGAGAAATCCATTGAGTCCTTTCTTACATGCATCAGTGCACACAACAAAATATTCATCCACATCTACAATATTCAATATTGGTGCACTTGTCAAAATTTCATATAGTTGTTGAAAACTCTCTTCACACTTGAGAGTCCATTCAAATTTTACTCCCTTCTCTTGTAAAGAAGTGATTAGGTTTACAGTCTTTGAGAATCCTTTTATGAATCTTCAATAATAACTGAAAAGACCCATGAATGATATAACCTTTATGAAATTATTTGGCATTGGCCATCCTCTAATTACCTCTATATTTTTGGGATCCACTTCTATCCCATCCGCTGAAATTATATGCCCCAAGTAGTGAACCTTATTTTGATAAAAAAAAATGCACTTACTTAGCTTAGCATACAATTTATGCTCTCTTAAAAATTGTAACGCCATTCTTAAATGTTACTCATGTTCCTCTTATGACTTAGAGTATATGAGTATATCAACTAGGAACACAATCATAAACTTTTTCAGCTACTCCCTGAACACTCCATTCATCAGGAACATAGAAACAGTTGGGGGATTTGATAGTCCAAATGGTACTAACATGAATTCATAATAATCATATATTGTCCTATATGTTGTCTTGTTGATGTATTCTTCCTTTATCCTCACTTAATGATAGTATGATATCAAGTCAATCTTCGAAAATATTCTTTCACCTTTTGTAGATTTTAACCTTGTACAATATTTTACTGTAAATATATTTTCAATAAAAGAATAGAAAATATACAATGGAAAACACACACATTACACATAGATTTTTCCCCTAGAAACCCAAACCAAGAAAATCAACATATTCTATATTCATTCACATCATACATTGTTTACAATACAATATACATATAGGATCCAACAACATTCAAAGACCTAACCCAATGACCTGGATTAGTCAACAACCCTAATTCCTTAACCAAAAATAGAAAACCATCAGAAAAAAAACCATGTGTCGAAAAATCACCCAACAATGGACAAAAAAATCAAGGTGACATGAAAAATGAAGAAAAAAGGTAACACATTTCTCGAGGAAAAAATATAACACATACCCAACACCTTTCAGCAGATCAAACAAATCATAAATCCTGGAACAAAACATTTTTTCTTTATGTTGAACTTATTTAGCTATCTGAAATAAATACACAACCTTAAGGTTCCATATTTCTTCTTAACAAAAAGAATTGGGGCTCCACAACGTGACACACTTGGGCATATATACCCCTTCCTTAACAATTATTCAAGCTACATATGCAACTCTTTCAATTCTAGTGTGCCCATTCTGTATGGTGTCTTGGACACTGGGGAAACTCCTAGCACCAAATCAATAGACAAATCAATGTCTCTCTTTGGTGGAAATCCTAGGATATCCCTAAAAACATATTCAAAATCCATTAAGACCAGATGTTATTCAATGATTACCACTTTATCTTTGGTTTCCTCTTCCATATGGGCTACAAAAATATGACATCCTTTCCTGAAACTCTTCCTCAACCGCATAACTGAAATTTCTTTGACATTCATAGCTCTTAGAATGCCTTGAAATTTTCCTTGCTTCCCTTCTTCGTCGAGACAAGTGATTGTTTTATTGTAACAATCTAGAAAAACATGGGGTTTTTTCAACCAATCCATGCCAATTAGACGATCATACGAACCCAATGGTATGATGTTCACATATATCTTTGTGTTGAGTCCATTCATGTCTATTGGACAATCTTTAACCAACTCATTGATATTTCTCTTAGACCCTATTTCTAATTGAACTAACCAATGTTTATTGTGCTTACTCCTTTGCAAGTGAAATATTTAAACAATGTTAGAGTTCATGTAACTGTGGTTAACTCTATAATCACTTAAAATTTCTATGGGATGGTTATCAATCTTACCTTCCAATTCAATCATGTGGGATTGATATTCTTCTTTCCTATTGTCCAAGGCTGCATAAATCCTTGGCATGTTTCCTCCCATGTATTCCACTATTTCAACCTCCTAAATGTTGTGGATAGTCCTCATTCTTTCTCCTTTGTGATGGAAGTCCCTATATAAGTGATTTCCTTCACATCCCCAACATTTTAGAGGTAGATGCCTTGGTTTTACCAAATTAATCTTCATTCTTGTGCTCATTTTGAGTTGATTGATCTTGTTTATTTTCTTGGGTGGTGTTCTTGAAAAACAGTCGCTTGAAACCTTTTTGAATTTGATCCTTTTTACCCTTCATCTTGTCATTCTTTTTTCTGCTCATAGAAAATATTTTCTCTTCTTATGGTTTCCTCTGAAGTTTTAGGGTTATCATATTGTATCTTGTCAATATAGAAGGAGGTTAACCCACTTATAAACCTTTGGATTTTGACTTTTTCATCCTTTATGAAGTCAACATACTTCAACAAATCAAAGAACCTCTTCTCATATTCATCCAATTCCATGCTTTCAACCTTTATTTGAAAGAAATATTTCATCTTCCTTTCATACTAATGTTAATATAAATATTTCTCTTGGACATGTCCTTTGAACTATCTCGATGGTATCCTCTTGTCATCAAGGTGCTTTCTTTCTTAAGTTTATCCTACCACATTGCTTATTTTCCTTGCAAGTGATGGGTTGCAATTCTAGATTCTACCCTTGATGGGTAATCATGCAACCGAAAATATTTCTTCATTTCCAATAGGAAGACCTCATCCTCTTCTCCTTTCCTATTCTCACCATTGAAATTTAGTGGCTTGATTTTCCTGAGTTCACCTTACAGGATGTCTGCCTTAGGCCTTCTCCTTTACCCCCAGAAAGGAGACACACTTGGGATATGCCCTAGACCTGAACTTACATGATTTATTTTGGTGTATTTCCTTGGTGAATGATGGCGCCTGCTCATGCTTCTTGACTTCTTATCATTTTCATGATCATCCCTTTTGCTTTGGGATCTCGATAATGACACTTGTCTAGAACTTGTTGCTTGCTTAGTGTTAGAGTCCTTGTTTATTTTATTATGTAACATATTCAAACTTTGAAGTATCTTTTCTTGAGCCTTGATAATCCTTTCATTATCGGCTCTATAGCTCTACACTTCTCTATGCAGACCTCTAATAGTTACATGTTCTTGCCTGCCTCTTCTCCCATTAAAATTTGTCTCAACATTTATCATGCTGACATATAGAATTATTATCTCCTCCTAATATATATAAGATCCCTTGGAATCTTCCATAAATCAATTTCTCATATAAGAACCAAAATTTGTTTCTTGTACATATAATTCTGAAAGAAATATGCATGTAATAATTACTATTAGAACATGCACAACATAAAAAAAATCATTAATTATAATACATGTTATTATACATGTCAAATTATGAAGAAAACATTGCATCAATTCAAAATATGGTTCCTTATATGGATTCCTCTCTAAAATATCTTTCCAACGGTTGTACTCATGCCTCATTTTGAGTTTTGAGCAAAAAGTTACAACATTCACATGCTGCAATTTTTCACTCACTTACTGCTACAAAAATATCCTTATTAGTTTCCAAGAAATTTTAACACCAAATTAAAATTATGGGTAGAAATATTTCTTCTCCTCCATAATACCTTTCCAACGACTATTTATTTTCTCAAATATGAGCTCTGAGCTAAAAGTAATGGTCTGAACAAGTTTTGACTATTTTTCACAAATTATCCTTGTACTCTACTTGTGTCTTCTTTCTCTTCCTGCACATTTTTACATACCCATATTCCAAATTTGGCTTGATAGTTGTATTATATGTTCATAATATTTCCATAGATTACTCTTGTTCCCCAAACGAACTCTGGAAGTAAATCGGTGCCAAAATTTTAACTTAACTATTTCAATTGTAACTTTCTCATATGAGCTTTCTTTTGCACCCAGAGTAGCTCTTTGGATA
Organism: Picea engelmannii; assembly: GCA_009831015.1. Taxonomy (NCBI): domain Eukaryota; kingdom Viridiplantae; phylum Streptophyta; class Pinopsida; order Pinales; family Pinaceae; genus Picea; species Picea engelmannii. The sequence continues at coordinate 103,681 of ML785621.1, read as the reverse complement.
ACTCTCCTTGAGTCCTTTTATTTGAGTTCTAGGGATAGAGTGTAAATTTTACCTTGGTACACTCTATTCTTATGGGTTTTGATTTCTTAAAAACGAGATTTAGGGCATTGAAATCACCCCACAAGTTAATGACCTTCAAAAACTCGAAAAATTCATAGAAATGTGATAGTTTTACTGTTGTAACAAAGTTTAAAACTTAGCCGTCAATCTCAAAATCAAGTGAAATATCAGTGGTTGATATAACTCTATCAATGATTGACTAATTCATTTGGACACTCACAAAATATTTCCAAAACTGCCGACCTAATTGTCAACCATTAACCCTCTTCTTTGGAAACATATTCACAACACAATGTTAAATTGACAAACCCGACCATCGACCATCGATCGTCAATGATTCTCATTAATGGATGAAATATCCTCCCAATTTGATAGATATGACCATCGAACATCGGTCCTTGGCAAAGCCTATTGACTGAAGAAAAACATGTCCAATTTGATCGACCCGACCATCAACCATCGAACATTTCTAAGTTGACATGGAAACTGCTGACGTGGAATCTACTAAAGTGGCATGAAACATTGACTTTGACATGGCATGACATGTATAATATAACATGGCACTCAGGCTGATGTGGCATGACATGTAGATTATAACGTGTCATGACACATATACTCTAACATGACACTTGGGATGATGTGGATTGACAGGTGGAAGTTGTCATGGCATGACATGTCATCACCCCTTTCCTTCATTGGACATCGACTGTTTCTATTAGATGAATCAAAATCCTCTCCAATTTGTTCGATGCTCTACCATTGACCCATCTACCATCGATGATTTCTCTTGCTTGATCAAACACTTTGTTGAATCGACCAACACCTGACCATCATTCGTCAACGATTTTTATCTGGCGAACAAAACACTTCGCCAATTTTGCCAACCCGAGCATTGGTCATTGGTGAATTATCTTGGCCAACTCCAACACTTATAATTTTTGATCAAATCTTCAAAAAAATTGTACCATCGATCTCCAATCCAAGATTATGTTGACCGTCAATTAGCGCCTTTTTCCAACCTCCAAAATTTAATACAAACCATTAATTTTCTCTACTTTGTGAACCTATGAAATTGAATCCTGGTCGTTGATCGGCTCCAACCTCCAACAAATGAAAATGAATCAAGACCATTGATCTAATTCATTTTCCCAATCATCAAAAATGAATCTCGACCATTGATTTTATCAACCATCCAAACGACCGAAACCTTATAAATTTTTAAATTTATCACTCTGAATCTAGGGTGTTTATCTCAAGATCAAACATGATCTCAACCGTCAAATCACTAAAATCTTCCCAGCGCTACAAAGACCATTATAACACAAAATTTGACCTTTTAGTTTGAATTTAACTCTGCAACTCTACAGATCGATTCCTCGTATCATCTCTTAGAGAGTTTTGAGGCAATTTCACTCGAATTTACTCACGAATTTGGGGATATCACTCTAATTTTCTTAGTTTTTCCCTAAATCCACACAAACTAAAATATGAAACATAAAATTACCCAATTCACTCTATTTATTGGCCCATACAAGCCCGATGTTTGAACCATAGTCTTTGATACGATAATATAATGTTCCACAACCTAGTTGAGGTCCATTATGTGTGGAAAAACTCATAAATTAAAATTTATGTTATCTAATTAAATTCTTGTATCTTTCAGCCATGAATTACAACCAAATTTAACTATTATATGTAACCATTTAGTAAATGAATATACAACATTTTAAACAAACATGGATGTAGCTAATAACTTACTACAAGAGCATATAAATCAGTCTCATACACAGAGTTCATGCACAATAATTGAACTCATAAAATAACACAACGATAAGATAAAACATTTATATTTCAAAATATTTGTGCAACTGACTGCTTGGGATGGATGTTCCGCCCAATCATAGACTTGTTATCCCAAATCTCAACAACAATTCACCCCCAAGTTGGGGACAACAATCCACAAAAGAGGGTGGTCTCTCACTGTCCACTCACAACTTAGGAAACCCACAACTCACTAGTATTCTCCTACAACTATATCGATTTTCCACCATCTCTCTTCCTCTTGATTTTCCTAACCCATGGAATGTAACTCTTAATTTACCTCAGTCCCTCAAGCATCCCATTCATTTATCAGGGTCTCTCTAGCACAAGTAACCAAGAATCTCTTTGTTGGGAACTCAAGGAAACTCATTGCTAGGAAAACTACTAACAAACAACAAAAAACACTTATTGTTACGGTGAAACTTAAACAATATTTCACTCTTTTTTTCTAACAACATGGCTCTTCAGTATTCAATTCCAAAATGCTCCAAAAATTCTCTATCTCCAAGCTCTCTTTTCTTCTCTCTACTTTTTGTTCATTCCAAAAACTTGATAGTCTAAAATTGTTATAACTTCCCATACAAATTTCTCCCTTTGGCTTGCTTTCTTCACTCACAGAGTTCCCCAAGATGATTGTGGTCAACCCCCATTATCCCAATAAATATGGGATGTTACTTATCACACCCACCCTCTTACATGCATTCAATGATTAGTTTTGGTAATAGTCAATTAGAAACTAGAGTTTAATACATAACCATAATAAAATTCAAGAATGTGGGTGGAATTAATAAACATGGGTAATTCCCCATTGGACCCCTCTCTTATACATTCTCCTAGACTCTCCCCTCTCTTGTGTATTAATTCATCCCCCATGTCTGTCCATATCCCCTTAGCATCTTGCATCACATTTTAATTATTAAAATTCATAAACACATTTTACATATACATTGTTTTTTCCATATACAAACATTATATATACATTAAGCATTAATTAAACTAAGGATTATAGTGGGGACATTACAAATACCCTCTACCCATAATTAATTTCTTCTTTGATCAACTAAGAGGAGGAAATATATTTTCAAAGATAGACTTGAGATCAGGATATCATCAGGTGAGAATTAAAGAAGAATACATCAGTAAGACATCTTTAAGAACAAGGTATGGGAATTATGAATTTGTAGTGGTGCCATTTGAACTAACCAATGCACCAGTTGTATTTATGTTCTTAATGAATGACATATTCATAAACTATACAGATAAGTTTGTCATTGTATTCTTGGATGGCATACTTAATTTTTCTAAGTCAATGGAAGAAAATGAACATCACTTGAGATTAGTACTGCAAGTACTAAGGGAGCATCAACTACATGCCAAGTTAAGATAGTGCTCTTTTTACCAAGAGAATATCCATTATTTGGGGAACAATATTTCATAAGAAGGCATAGCATTGGATGCAAAGAAGATTGAAGCCATTAGAGGATGGCCAACACCAAAGAAGATTTCAAAAGTCAGATGTTTTATGGGATTAGATGGATAATACAAGAGGTTTATAGCAAGATTCTATAAGATTTCTCATTCTATCACTTCTTTGCAAAACAAGGGAATTAAGTTTAAATGGATAACAAAGTTTGAAGAAAATTTTAATTTATTGAAATAATTACTTACTAGTGCACCTATTTTGAAGATTGTCGACCCAAATGAAATTTTTATGGTATGCACAGATGCATGCAAAGAACGACTTTGTGGAGTCCTCACTTAGAATGGACATGTCATTAGTTATGAGTCTAGAAATATTAAAGACCATGATTTGGAGCTTGCTTCCATAGTTCATGCATTGAAAATGTGGAGCCATTATCTCATGGGCAATAAATTTGAATTAAATACAAACCACAATGGTATGAAACATATTTTTGAGAAACCAACTTTAAATGCCAGGAAAACAAGATGGATGTAATTTTTAAGTGAGTATGACTTTGACATCAAGTATGTCAAAAGAAAAGAAAATAAAATTGTTGATGCACTCAACAGAAGGGTACATATGATGCATGCCACAACCATTAGTATGCATAATTCGGATTTAAAGAACATAATTTCAGATGCTACTATTATAGACCAAAATTACCTACAAGAAAAAGAAAGATTACAACATGAATATATACAACAAAAATTTAAAGAGTATAAAATGAGGGGAGATGGAGTACTTATGCATAAAAACAAAATTTATGTTCCTAATTCTAGATAATTAAGGAATTTGGTGTTAAAAGAAATGGATAATGTTCCATATGTCAGACATCCTCGTTACTAAAAAAAAAATGTATCAATAAGAAGCCAATAATTTTATCTAGGAATGAAGAAGGATGTTTTTGATTACATTTTCAAGTGCATGGAATTTCAAAGAGTGAAGGATTATCATAAACACCTAGTAGGTTTTATATAACCATTACAATTCCATAGTGGAAAGAGGAAGTAGTAACCAATGATTTTATCACTAAATTCCCCATTACAACAAGGAAACGTGATTCAATAATGGTAGTGGTGGATACATTGACAAAGGATGCTCATTTTATTCCAGTGAATATGACTCACAAGGAAACTAATATTGTAGAAATTTATAAGAAGGAAATTTCTAGGTTTCATGGAATACCTAAGGAAATTGTTTAAGAAAAAGATACAAAGTTTAATTCAAACTTTTGGAGAGGATTATTTAAGGGATTTGGTACAAATCGTAATTTTAGTACAACATACCATCCATAGTTAGATGGGAAGAGAGAGAGAGAGAGAGAGAGAGAGAGAGAGAGAGTTAACCAAGTGATTGAAGACATGTTAAGAATGTATGTGATGGATAAGACATCTAAGTGGGAATATTATTTGCATTTGGTGGAGTTTACCTACAATAATGGGTATCAAGCTTCATTAAATATGAACCCATTTGTATCTCTATATGGTAAGAAATGCAATACTCTAGTGAGTTGGGAGAGTCCAACAGGCATAGTAGTACTTGGGCCATAATTTTTCAAGGAGATGGAAGAATAGATGGTTAAAATAAAGTAGAGTTTAGAATTGGTTAAATGGTGTGTACTGTAAGTTAATGGTTTTATGTCTATGGTTTTAGCAACAAGAACTCCTTGTCATTTGGTTTGAGCTAGTTTTATAGTAACATGGTCCATGTGGGCTAGTAACCCATACTAAAATATATTTAACCACACCCATACATTGATTCATAAGTTGCAAATCGACGACCCTCCTTCCTAAGCTATTGCTATTTATTTGGGGGTTTATAATTTCATTTTGGAGTTATTGGGAACATTATTGACTTGCTAGGGAATTTCCCTTTTTCTGTAAATCATAGATGGATTACATATTAAAGTCTCGGGTTGTATGGGAATTTAGTAGCTACCAAATATACACATTTTTTCCACTATGTCTGCTATCAATTTCTCCCTGGATGTTTTCTATTGTCATTGAATGCCAAACTTGAATTCTAAAACATGTTCTATGCCCGTGAATGTTACAATCGACTTCCATATGTTTTTATGCATTATTGGTTACCCAAAATTGTCCCAAAACATTTTTTACGGCATAAGTGATCAAATTCTCCCCTCATACTTTCTTCTCAGATCTTGATCACCAATTCCAATTTCCAGAAGGTTTCCCTTCACTGTTGACCATTGAATATGTCTTTTAATTGATTTCTTTAATCATAGTTCCACCCACTTCGAATGGGATTTCCCTTTGGTCTATTTACCTTCCTTATTCAACCAAAAAAACTCATAGTTGAATAGATTCTCCCACAGTTCGACGACATTTTCCTTTGGTTGATTCGGTTCCCTTGGTCGAGCCGAATTTCAATCGAATAAACTTAGACAAGCCGGATTTCATCCGAATCGACTTGGATGAACCGAAATTCCTCCCACTTGACCTATATTCCTTCCGACTCATTTCCAGTCTCTACTTTGAGGTAATATACTTCATTTTTATATGAACCAACTCAACTTGTGTCTTGGATAGTCAAGTCTTTTTCCATCATCTAAAGAGATAAGGTTGTATTTGTTTTACAGATATTTCCATGTTGGGGAGACTGTTGAGGAAAATATATGAAATAATCTTACTCAAGCATGTTCAGACTCTACTTGTCTAAATCAAAGTAGACGGGAATATCACCCTATGTTTATAGCCAAAAAAATAACATCCTAACTCACAAGTATTAATTACGAGTGCTTAGGCTAGTCTTTTATCAAAAAACGCTTGCTGGAAATTTACTTTTTATGTAATTTTCTGAACATATCAGTTGTTGAAATAAATGTAAAGATAGAAGTAAAGTTACCAAGATGATAATCGAGACAGATGAGACATAAAGCAATCCTTTATTTCATTCAAATTCACAAAAGAGTCATTTTCTTTACAAAATCTCATGTAGAAATTTTGTACCAAAGTCAAACTTAGGCTTCCCCGATGGAACATACAAAAGAACCTCTGAAAAAAAACCAAATCTGAACTCCAAAAACTAGATCAGCTTGCCACAGATTGTTGCCCACTTGACTCTGCACAATAGCCTTTTTCAGTCATGAAAATTAATTCACAAACAGACAAGTCTACACAGACTATCAAAGACAGATCAACACCTATGAAAAACAAGTGTCTGAATAATGTGATTCAGCCCTGAATATTGATGTCTACAATAAGACCATTCTATCATAAAAGAGAATTAGGCTTGTGATGAATAAATGAATGAATGAAAACTGAACTATCTCAGCATAACTCCAAGAGAAAACCTTAGTATGTGTTGCTTCTATACTCCCTTTGTTCCTCCCTTTCCTTTTTCTTTAAACAGTTTAGAATTGGTTGAATTCGTTGAACCAACTCATTAGTTAAGTGAGGGGGAAAAGTAATAATCATAATAAAGGCCATAAATAAATAATAACTAGTAGGTGGAACCCCGTGTGACTCCCTTTAGCTCATAACAATCATAACAAACATAGTATAACCACTAGTTAAGTAAAACACACCTCCTTGTGTCTCCCATCCACATATTCACATTTGACAATTTATCTCATGACATTTGAAATTATTTTCAAAAATATTACTCATGTAACCAGAAATAAAACATGTTGTCCAAAGTTTCTTGAAGTCAACTGTCATCAACGATAGATGAAAATAAAACTCAAAATCCATATTTCCCACTCTAAGATGCAATCTTTCCTTGATTTTTGTTGTCACCCTTCGATTTTCCTGAATTTTCCTTTGGTTGCACTGAGCCTTTAGGCCTAATCTTGTTGATCACATGGGAAAAATCATCCCTCAAATGCATCTAGGAAGACACGGATTTGTCAGAGCCATTGGAGGGTGAGTAAGGGGCATCAGTGGAGTTTCCTTTGTCAAGGACATGGTGGGCTTCATTTTTCAATCTCTTGCCAGCATGGGAGGATTGCAATGGTGAGTGGGTATCATCTTGGACAATCTGGTTTTTAGGAGGAGGAGTAGGCAAGGACAAATTGGGCTAGCCATGATGTTGGGAAACTATCGGGTGGACAATATCTTTCCATACATCATTTTTAGGAACCTTGGGTTGCAATGAGACGTGAGGAGGCACAGGGATACCAGGGGCTTGCGGAACTTGTAAAGGAGGTGTTTCAGTGCCTAGGTTGGACTACTCCCTCTCCAATCCAATTGAAAAATCCAGCCTAAAACAACTGGCCAATCTCTTATGAATCAACATCAAAATGTATGGAGAACCTGGGCCTTCTTGGGCCCCTGTTCCAATAACCTATCCCTTTGTTTCCTCGGCCATTGCTACCTCGGCTAAAAAAAATCATTCATGCATGCATGATTGATTAGAAAATAGTATCTTAAATAACCATACATGACAACTCTTAAAAATATGAAATAGATTTGGCTCAACGATGTATCAAAATCATGCAATCCAATCCATACAAATTTTTTTATTGTTTATCAATGAGCAGGGGGTGAATAAAAGGTCATGGGATATGTGAGGGGTTTGTATTGAGAAAAACATGATATGATGATNATTGGGGGGGGGGGGGGATGATTACTTCTCAAGGACAATAACAATCAACTGGAAACCAAAGAAAACATCGTCATAATTCACTAAGACACTGCTACTGCCAACTGCTTCAACACAAAAGTTTCTTGACTATAATCAATTTTAGAACAGAGAGTGAAAAATGAATGTGGGAAGGTGATGGGATTGTAATTAACGAAAAATGAAATAATGGTGGGGAATGAGAGTGGGTAATGTTCACAAAAGTAATCAAGTAATCCATATATTTATTCTATTAAAAGGAGATTTACCAACCAAACGATCATAACAATCACTGTGTATTAGCTAGTTCACTACTCATAGTAAAAAATCTAACACAGTGCCATCACAAGACAGTATGAATTCCACACAATCTGTAAGGGAGTTCTGTTTCTTTCATTTATACACTTTGCATCTTATACCAATTCACAAATGTATAATAGTAACCATTTCCACTCTGTGAACCATTAGAATCAACCTTTTCCCACACATTACTTCAATCAACAAATACACTCAAAAGTCATGTTTCAAATTTAACAATGAAGTCATATTGTCAGTGCAATTAGGCCTGCTATTTAAAATGAAATGATATTCGTTAAACATATATAATGGCAGTGAACCAAATAATCCAGATTAAAATTGCAAAAACCTGGATCGTCATTTAAACAGACAGACAATAGCCACCATTCCAACACATGTTGCACACAAAATAATTCAATTATGCAAGTGTAATTTTGTCACTGTACAAGCCCAATTCAATGTGACTCTAACATGTTGTGCTGCCCATCATGACGAGGTATCAACAACCTGCCTGTCTTCATAAAAACAATAATCGAAAAGAAACAAAGTTGTGCTTTAAACTCTGTGACTATCTCTGAGTCTGGAACCCAAAACATCCATATTATAAACAGTGGGAAGACACCCAAAAACACCACGATGCGACATTTCCATTTTAAATTTCTAAACACATAGTCACATTATTAACTTAACCCATCGTGTCGAGCTATCGATCTAACACAATATTGCTTCAAATTGATCAAATTGCAACCAACCATGTTGTGTAAACTTAAGCTTATGCAATCACATAATCATAATGCATATAGTGGATGGATTTTCCACAGTCATCTGTGTTGCAATAACCATTTGGCCCCGAAAGAACTCATATTACAATGACTATTTATTCATTGTGTAAACACCACACACACAATGCAGCATGGATGAGCATCATTAAGCAATTGTAACCAATGTCAAGATAAACATCCAAATAATCCTTAGTGAAAAAATACCATGACTTTGTATCAACCAATCAACCAATCAACCAATCATGATGTGGCAACCACACACCGACATGGAGCAAGGTTGTGACCTTCTTAAATAAACAATGTCGGGTTATCAAACATAAGGAGAGAGATTATGTATTTGGACTACCCAATTAACAATGTAGGGTTATTCATTTTAATAACACATGCAACGACTATATATCAAACCAACATGATCGTCATATGACCAACTGGGTGGGTCTTTATCTAGTATTGTCGAAAATACACAACCATCCAACAATAACCAAGCAGTAAACCCGATAGGCCATGCCAATATTCCCTATCAACCCTTAGACTTGTGGAGTTAAGGGTTTTCTCTGTGACCAACACAGGAAAATCTAGAGCTAACTCCCTTCAATGGTGTAAACCTCTAAGACCAACGGTGCATACATAGAGAGAGCCACGACTTATTCATGGACAGGTAACAAATCCCATGACAGGAGGGATATAATAGAGGAGCGAGGCTCTGAATCGACCAATAATGATACTTAACACACACAGGGTATAACCCTCATGTTCTCAATCAAAAAACCACAACGTTGAAGTGAAGACAGGGCTGAGAAAGAACAAAATAACCTATTGCGTAATCTTTAGTGGTGGAAACAAACCAATGCTCAAGACACAGTGACATGGAGAGATTCCAACCATTAAACCCCATAAAAGCCAAATACTGGACATAGCGATACGAATGTGTGAGGACAACCAACCACCCTAGACCAAACAAAACCCTCCAACTAAACTAGCAAATGTAAGAGAGAGCCCTTATGTCTGCTAACCCCCGGGATGACCAATAACACTATGAATTCATGATTATTGTAGAAAGAACCATCAATGCTTCATTCCAAAATCACAATTTTACACAGTTGCAATACTTAAGGAAAGCACAAACCAATACACCTGAGCCAACAATCATTTAATAACTAGAGCAGACTCATGAATGGACAAAAAAAGACATACCTATAATCGAACCCCTTAAAACACGAGCTAGCCAAGCGGTTCCTCTTTGCTAAGAAATCGGAGTAAAACCACAACAACAAGTTTAAACAATAGCCCAACTAGGGTGGCATCCAACGGAAGGACTAAGGGAAACATGCAGTAAATGCATGTCGCCTCCACCCACAGTCAATTAATTCAGTAGTACACACTAGTCATTAATCTACTAACAATTCATTTAAACCATGCATTGCAAATTGCATCTATTACTTGTCAAATGTGCCACCTACATCATACCTTCCCTTCCAATTTGACCATATTACATATCAACTATATGATCCAATAAACCATGTATCGAATATGATCGATAGCGCGACCCACATCAACCTGTGACATAACATAATCACCATGCATATCGACTATATAACTCAAAAACCACCGCATAGCTATTAACTTAATAACTAGGATAACAACAATCCATTTAAAATCAATGCATCTAGTATAGTTTATAGAATAGTTTAAATTCTTCCATTTGCATTTGTTACATTGTTTTCTGTTTCTTTCCAATTGCTTGTCTGCGTTAATTTGCTAACATGTTTATTGTGCAGGTCACCTCGCGATAGATCCCAATAATTGATAGCAATGATATCAATGGATTACATAGGTCGTAGTAACATAAGGAACTAATACTTCATAATCCATTCCACAGTCAACAAAAAACAAGATCTCATCAACCATGTAAGTAGTGTCAATCGTGAGCACAAGCATAGAATAAGGACCAAACTTTATCTCCAATCTACAAGGGGGGCCCACCTACTAGTATTATTTAACTTTTATAATAATAGGCCTTAGAAACACTTTACGGGAAAAACTTCGTTGATGTTTTTAATCGTCAACAAACTGGCAACTCCACGGGGAAATTTGTTTTCAATAAATTTAGAACTCAGAATTCATAGTTTCGCAGACCAAGAACAAAAGGTCAAGAAGATATAACCAAGAAGATTATGCAACAGGGGGAAGTGAGCGGATTAAATGGAAAGATGGCCGGGAATTTGGGAATAATATATGAAAAGTGTTAAGTATGAGGGGTTTTCCATTGTATGCATAATCATCCAACTAGAATCTGCTCTTAACCTCAAAGAGAAATTTTTTTTAGACTTTCTCTAAAAATCTTAATGGACGAAGAAATGTCAAGAAGAAGCGGGAGATAGCCAATATTTTACAATACAATAGCGTAAATATATATCAATTTCAAGGGTCCTTCAAAGGATACATCATAACAACTATGTAAGCTTGATTTTTATTGACTAACAATGCTTCACAGGAATGTCACTGTGGCAGAATTAATCCAATATCTTATTTTGACCAAATCAACTAAAAGATGATAGGGACAAAAATCATAATAGAAGTAACAATTCAGAAATTAAAACAGCAACAGTAAAAGACAAAAATGAAGAAGACATCAAGAAAAAAATTTAAATCAAAAAGCTAAAGTCGAACAAAAAAAGAAGCACAAAAATGAAAGCAGAGCTAGGCTACTAGTATACAAAAAATCCAGACAACATTAGAAATTTTCACGTTGGTCCCTCGCAATACTTCAAGCAAGGACTGTTAGTGTTGTAAGAAAACAATTGCCTTTGTAGATCCCTTAAAACATATGAGTTAGTGTCCAAGGTGTTATCTCCTCAAATAAATTGGTGGAAATTTTTCTTTTTGAGGTGATAAGTTGTTGTCTAAATTTTATTCCTAAATTTTTGTAAGTAGGTTAGAGAGTCTGTATTCTGTAAATAAGCCCAAAAGAAATTTGGATTTGGTTTGGTCAAGCAAAATTCAGAATCTCAGGTTTTGGTGGTTTAGGCGAGCCCGAAAGGTGCTCATTAACCACCGAAAGATTTTGTTCTCGGTAGCTAAGAGGTCAAAGCAAGAACGTGGTTAACTACTGAAAGCGTTTCAACGGTAAAAATGGAAAGCCCATGCTTTCGCACGAGCCAGTTGTCAAGTTGATGCAATGATGAAATGTAACTACCGAAATCTTGTCAAAGTGGAAGGTGTGTGCGCTCTGATGGTGTCTATCCGAAAATCTCAATCTCCTATTGTCCTTTCGACCGCAAATTGTCTTTTCAAAATATAGACAGGGCAGTGTCACTGAAATTCATGCATGATTGTCACGAGTCCTCCCTCCATTTCCAGTTGCAAGTATATGATTCATCATGATCCCGTTAATTCCTCATTAAATCCTCATTCACTATCATTTTGAATTACGGAGATTACTAAGATAATCGTGGGTCCGCGATTTCATCAATTGAACGTTTTTCCAGAAATTCCAATCTCGTTTCTCCTGGTGATTGTCAAAGCACCATCAGAGTCCAGTGATCACTCTCAGGTCAATTAAGCCAGGTCGACTTATAAGGCAAGTCCAAAACCCATCTTGTTTAATATTTAAATGCATATACCACCGAAAATCTAAAATTTCGGCATACTCTTAGTCAAATTGTCACCCGAAACTTGGTTAGCATTTGAGCTCAGTGATCCGAATTTGGTGTCACCCTGTCCCACCGGTTCTTCCATAAGTTATACTCTTTGTGTTCCTAAGTTCTAGAACCTTTGTCTCTCTAGACATTCAGTTTCCCATAATCGCAGGAACAGTCAAACTTGACCAATGCCGAAAGCAGGGTCAGTATTGAGGTCTGAGGTGGATGGGGTTTGGTACTTGGAGGTGAACCCAGAGATAGTAGAGTTTTTCAAACAAGCAGGGGTATTCAAATACTATGAAAAACTAACCAATTTTCATCAACAAGTAGCTGAATCTTTTACAATTGCATATGATGGAAGATCTGCCAAGATAGGGAAAGAAGAGTTTATCATAGATGAAGCTTCTATAGCAGAGTTTACGGGTCTTCCACGGACATGAGACTGTTAGTTTAAATCCACAATGCCATCAAATATAGAATTCAAATCATATTTTTTGCCCATCCACAAAAACTTGATTTGGAAGAAGGATATTCCAATGTCCTTTTTAGAACCTCAGTGGCAGGCATTGCTAAAGGCAATTTTTTTTTACATTACCTGTGAGGGATAGTATAACAGAGTAATGTTTTACCATTTTAAGCTTCTAAATCATTTCACAGGCAGAGAAACAATAAATCTACCTTTCTATTTTCACAAGACCCTTACTAAAATGGCTAGACAAGTTAAAGCCAAGCCTACTAAGGTTGCTAGAAGACTATCTCACCAAGGGCTTATCACTCTTCTTGTCAAGGAAGCTCTGTAGAGGAAACAGGTCAATTGGGGTTTCTTTCTTTTCTGGAATGAATTCCAAACAGAGAAACCACCAGGAGATGAAACTAAGAATACCAGTGGTAGAAAGACGGTTACCCCCAAAAGCAGTCATAGGAAAAGGAAAGGTGTCTCACCACCAAGATATCCCATAAAATCATCCTCTGGTAAGAAGAAAGGAATCAAAAGAAAACTGCAGTTTGAAGGTGAGCAATCTAAGGACCCTGCTACAGGAAACAACCCTTTAAACCTACCTTACAGCGGTTCAGAACGAGAACAGGAATTGGTTGAGACACATGATAATGTACAGATTGAACAGGGTGTAGACTATGGTTCAAATTTACCTTCACCAACTCCTCCTAAGGCACACAGTCCACCAATGGCGGAAGCCTCTTCAAGTAAGCCTAGAACAGCTAGATCACGAAAAATCAACAAACTCCTACAACAGGTCTATGAAATGCAGGTCCTGGAAAGGGTGATTAAAAAAGATAATACAGACCTGACTGACAGAAATGCAGATCTGTTCAAAATAAACCAAACCCTCAAGGAGAAGCATGACAAGATTAAAGACAGAAACATGGTATTGATCAGGGAAAGCATGAAGCTGTATAGATAGCTGAGGATTCTGAGGTTGAAGTTAAAGGAGTTTCAATCACCAGTACAGGATAAAAATGGATTAGAAACCCTGGCTAACTTAGCTACGACCATGGTAGACACACCAGAGCCTTCCACACAGCCAGCAGAAGTTCGCAGATAAGCACGAACTAGGGCTGCCTCATCCAAGAAACCTTGAACATCAAAAGGGGATCCAAGGTAAGCATTTTTGCAATTTTGAAGTTTTCTCAAAACTAAAGTTTCGGTGTTTTAGGAGAACAGGATGACTGTTCATTAACCACTGAAAGACAGGAATTTCGGTAGATAATTCACTCAGGACATTTCTAAGTTAACCACCAAAATCCTGTCATTTCCAGAATGATCAAGTGTTTTCACAGATCGAAGTTTTTTGAGTTGGAAAGGTTTGAAACCTCTTCGAATGAACATTTGATGAATTGTCAAGACAAATCCAATAGCTATTTTTGATAAATGATGGAAAGAGGAGGTGTTTCAAAGGTTTTTGGTATTTTTGACAAAGACAGAAAATCAGGACACTTTCTCACATGAACAGATTCGAATTTGTCCCTCTTGGAGAGTCATCAGTTATCCTTGGGAGGCTATCTTGCACTACATCAGCATTCAACAAGAGAGGAACACCATGAAATCTAGGATTGACCTCATTTTTGGGGATCATCCCACATCTTTTGCAACTAAATTTTGATTTATTATCTTTAGCTTATTTGATCCATGTTTTCAGGATCTCAGGACTGCTTTGTAAAGCTATAAAGCTAAGGGTAGAATATGAACCAAGGGTTCGACTTGGGAGACTTTTTTCATATTATGTAACTCAAAACTTCTCATTTTCATATAGAGTAATACAAGCTTCGTTTGCCATAACTTTTTCAGATTTCATCTTCTTGTCTATTCTGTACTTGCACCTGGATATTACATTCATGTTGTTATGCTTATTCATGCCAGATAACTGTCGTCTTATCATTGCATTCATAAGTTTAACTCTGCAAGTATTACTGTGATTATTGTAATTGGCCATTCATATATGTCTATTATGTGATTCTAATGATATAATAGTTATTTCTTCGTCCATCCCCTTATTTGTAAACTCTCTGAACATTTGTGGTTGAAAGCCTTGTCCATCTAAATGTGTTTATGCATGATTTGAGTGAGAAATGATTCAGTCCTCCGACTTGATCCAAACTCACACTTTTTAATGAGAAAATTGTTACCAAAAGATTAAGTTACCAGGCATCTCTAACTTACATCCTAGGAGAGTTTCCTGGAGTGATAACACAAGACAAAAGTAATTTGGAAAGGACCCAACACTTGAAATTCTGGTGTAATTATTGGCCCCTTGACGCACATGATTAAATCATCAAGATCAACATGGAGACTAACCAATTCATCGAAAGTCATGTGTATGGGCCTTTTAAAAGAAGTACTTGCATCAAGTAAGCCAGAAGGCAGGAATTTGTAAGACATGGTATCACAATTAGTAATAAAAGTGGTTTTGTGAACATTTGCCCCTTTTACCTTGATTTTATTGTAACCCAGAATTTCGCCAAGTAAGGGATTCAACTGTAACTCTGCAACCTATTGCAGAATCATTCTTGTATGGAGGGGGGTAGAAGGATTTCTCATAATAGACTGACTAAAGATGAGAAGATCTATGTAGGTTCTAATATGATCTGTGTTCTTTGAAGTAGGTACCCAATTTGGAATCCGTTCAGGGTGGACTTAAAAAATAATCCTAGACCTTAAGAAATTTCCCAACTCCTTTCAAAAGGGTGCTTCCAGTCCAGAGTTAACAAGTCCTTGTTTTTTCCTAGATGGTTTCATAGTATTTTGAATAAGACTAGGATAAAAAACACGAAGATCCTCATAAGACCAAGAAAAAACCTTTTGAGATTCACCGAGTAGCTCGGTGGACCTCATCTCTTCTTTATTAGAACATTGGACATTTATCTTAGCATTCATTGAAGATTCAGGTGTCCTAATGTTCAGGGGGATGGTTTCAACCACCTTCTTTCGTAACGCCTCTTCTTTCTGTTTTTCTTTATTGCCTACATCACTTGATGAAAATGAATTCTCAAGAGGAGTGAAGCCCTCAGGAATTTTATTGTTGTCTATGAATATAATCTCATTGGACTTAAAAGGCTCATATTGAATGAAAGCGCAAATGCTATCATTGTTAGGGAGGGCCTGCCAAGATCCTACATCTTCAGGGATGTATGGACAATATAGAGATTGAAAAGAACAATCAAGCATGTGAGGAAACAGTTGTTGATTAGGAGAGGCTGCAAAAACAACTAACCAATCAACCATTGAATTTAACTCCCTCTTAACATAATTGATGTTGAAGGATAAAAGGTTCGAGATAAGTGCCCAAGCAGTTTTGGACTATCGTTCCATCAGCTTGTCTCTAGGAGAGCACATTTTTCATATCAGATTCACAACAAGCTCAGAATTACCAAAAACTGAAAGGTGACCACAACCAATATTAAGGGTGTTTTCAATGCCTAATAATAAAGCTTCAAACTTAGTGACATTGTTTGTACAAGAAAACTCTAACCTCTAAGACAGATTAAGATTTTTTCTTGCAGAGGAACCCAAGATAATGCCATCCCCATTACCTTCAATAGAGCATGAACCATCAAAGTGCACGTGCCACATGCCATCATCTAAATTGATTTGTTCCATGGGAATGTTATCCTCCTCAACAAAGATGGAATACACTCTTAGGTCTTCTTCGATGTAGTTTACGCTAGATTGTGAAACATTCTCTATGTAGGGTGAAATTCTTCCCTCTCTAAGGACTATAATGTTATTACCATTCTGAGGAATGGATAAATGTGTCCCGTCGAGTGAAAGGTATCCACGTGTTAAGGCTTTCCAATCCCTTCCCAAGATAATTGATTAATTTCTTACAGGCATATCAATTACCTGAATGTTGAGGGTTGTCCTTATCTCATGATGAGCACATAAAACCAAGGTCACATATTTAATCCTGCCTTTGGTTATTTGTTGTAGACTATTATAGGA
Organism: Picea engelmannii; assembly: GCA_009831015.1. Classification (NCBI taxonomy): domain Eukaryota; kingdom Viridiplantae; phylum Streptophyta; class Pinopsida; order Pinales; family Pinaceae; genus Picea; species Picea engelmannii. The sequence continues at coordinate 86,581 of ML785621.1, read as the reverse complement.
GAGCATGCTTCTGGCATTTTCATTTGTACAAGACAAGCCTAGATCTTCCATAATAATCTTCGACATCACACTTGGGCCCAAACCACCATAAATGAGGCAACAATGGGCAATCTTATCCATGATCTTTACAAAAATATAAAAAGGGGTATTTTTTATAGGGTATCTAAATTTATGTACACCTACTTTATTTACAAAATAATCCTCTGCGTTTACCTCTTCGGAAAGATTGGCTACAAAAGAATCTTTTTCTTCCATGAATTGTTTCAGATGCATCTGTTGTTAAGGGATGACAACCATGTCTAGGAGGGTTGCATTTGCTTTGATGTTGGCCAACTGATTCAAGATATTGTATTTGGAAGAGGGGAGAGGGGGTGTGATCCCTTGACTCCCTGGAACATTAGGAACCTGGACAACAACAGTTGAGGATGAGCTCAGGCTAGAAGAACTGCGGGGAGGATCGACTTTTCCCTTGGGAGCATAGGCTTTGTTTCTAGTATTGATAGCCATGACATATTATGGTTCTAAAAAATCTAGGACATCGATAGTAGCTTCTGGTATTTTACCAAAGATATTATCTCTACCACTCTTATTTACCTCACAAGTGGTTTCCTTGTGGTGTTCCTCGCAAAAGTTACACCAACTCTGAGGCAGGATAGCTTTAGGTTGAAAATTGTTTTCAACCGGATTCCTAAAGGAGGGGGTAGAAGAGGATGAAGCTCCAGGGGTGAGAGTGGAGACAGTCCCCTTTCGCTCGAACACTGTCATATGATTATTCATATCTTGTACTAGCTGTAAGAGGGAAGACATGTCTATTTGTCTAACCGATTCTCCCTAGGGAAGACCAGTTCTTTCAAGTTGTTCTTCATACTCTGAATAGGTATGTAGAGCGAAACCAAGATTATCAATGGCTTTTTCTTCAAGCATATGATGGTAGGGGGAAGGAAATGCATTATAGTAATGCATGAAACCAACTTGGTTCTAAGGGAATATAAGTTCGGTGATTTGATTGATTAACTTGGTGAAATGCAAGTTGAAAGACTTTATGGTATCATCATCCTTACAGATGATGTTATTGTATTCCCTTAACTTCTTGGCGGGGCTTTTGAATTTCCCATAAGTGGATCGGAACCAATATATTAACTCCTCTCAAGTAGACAGAATCTTAGGAGGAAGGTCAAAGAAATCGGCCGTAGCCTTTCCTTCCAAGAAATTGACGAACAGGCGCATGCAAGTGTCATTGTCATTGCCCCCTATGTTATGAAAAGCATTAGAAAATGCCACCAGGTGTTCGTTTGTACTGACAATATTATTTCTAGAAAACTTGGGCAAGTTCTCTTTAAACTTAGGAAGTGGATGAGTAGTAGGTGATAGGTTAAGAGGAGAGGACACATGCCACGGTGTGGTCGTGGTGTCCTATTTGAACTGAACAATCCCATACTTTTTAATGAATTTGGGGGGGTTTGTGGTAGATTGGTCAAGGATAGGGTGGCTATACAAGCTACCAATCACTGATGATGATGCATATTTTGAAGATGGATCAATTCCAATGCCACCAGAGCCTCCACTAGAGGCCATCCTATGGATAATAGGTGAGGGAAAGAAAGATGAACTGAATGAATCAGATACAGTTCTCCTTAGAGCACTTTGTTGGGTAGATAACACAACATTTCTTCTTTCTATTTCAGGAATAGGATTGATTCTAGGTGACAAGCCTCTTCTTCTTCTAGAAGCACGAGAGTCTAAGGACATGAAAAAAAATCCAAAACTTGAAGAAACAAAGGATTTACTACTGATCTCTAGGTTGTCTATGTATAGATTACAATTGTTCTTGAGCACTAATATCTCTATCAATTGCTGCCCAAGAATGGTTAATCTCAACATGGGTCCTGGAAGTGTCTAAAATAGTATGAAACAAGTTCAACACAATGTTGGTTTGGTCTTGGAGACCGGGTTCAAGACTGGGCTTCCTTGCAACAGGAACAGTCATTAAGAGTAAAACAGTCAAAGAATCAATTTCAAAAAAGAAAGATGTATCGATGAAAACCAAGTATAAAAATTAACTGGAGAGATATCGAAGATCTCCCTAGGGGAGTCGCCAAATAAATATTGAGGAAAACATATGAAATAATCTTACTCAAGCATTTTCAGACTCTGCTTGGCTAAATCAAAGTAGATGGGAATATCACCCTATTTTTATAGCCAATAAAAATAACATCCTAACTCACAAGTATTAATTACAAGTGCTTAGGCTAGTCTTTTATCAAAGAAATCTTGTTGGAAATTTACTTTTTATGTAATTTTCTGAATATATCAATAGCTGAAATAAATTTAAAGATAGAAGTAAAGTCACCAAGATGATAATTGAGATAGATGAGACTTAAAGAAATCCTTTATTTCATTAAAATTCACCAAAGAGTCATTTTCTTTACAAAATCTCACGCATAAATTTTTGACCAAAGTCAAACTTGGAAATCCTCGATGGAACATACAAAAGGACCTCTGACAAGAAACCAAAACTGAACTCTAAACACTGGGTCAACTTGCCACATATTGCTTCTGACTCGACTCTACACAATAGCCTTTATTAGTCATGAAAATTAATTCACAAACAGACAAGTCTACATAGACTATCAAAGATAGATCAACACCTCTGAAAAAAAGTGTCTGCATGATGTGATTCAGCCCTGAATATTGTTGTCTACAATAAGACCCTGCTATCATAAAAGAGAATTAGGCTTGTGATGAATAAATGAATGAATGAAAGATGAACTATCTCATCATAACTCCAAGAGAAAACCTTAGTATGCTTCTTCTTCTATCCTCCCTTTGTTCCTCCCATTCCTTTTCCTTTTAAATGGTTTAGAATTGGTTGAAGTAGTTGAACCAACTCATTAGTTAAGTTAATTAAAATAATCAACCAACTTTAGTTAGGGGGAAAAGTAATAATCATAATAAAGGTCATAAATAAATAATAACTAGTAGGTGGGACCCCTTGTGACTACCTTTAGCTCATAACAATCATAACAATCATAACATAACCATTAGTTAATTAAAACACACCTCCTTGTGTCTCCCATCCACATATTCACGTTTGACAATTTAGCTCATGACATTCAAAATTATTTTCAAAAATATTACTCATGTAACCAAAAATAAAACATGTTGTCCAAATTTTCTTGAAGTCAATTGTCATCAACAATAGATAAAAATCAAAATCAAAAAGTATATTTCCCACTCTGAGATGCAATATTACCTTGATTTTTGCTGTCACCCTTCAATTTTATTGAATTTTCCTTTGGTTGCACTGAGCCTTTAGGCATAATATCGCTGATAATGTGGGAAACATCATCCCTCAAGTGCATCCGGGAAGACACAGATTTGTCAGAGCCATTGGAGGGTGAGGAAGGGGCAGCAATGGCTTGTCCTTTGTCAAGGGCATGGTGGGATTCATTTTTTATTATCTTTCTAGCATGGGAGGATTTCACTGGTGAGTGGGGAGAAGCTTGGACAATCTAGTGGTTAGGCAGAGGAATAGGCAAGGACAAATTGGGCCATCCACGATCTTGGGAGAATGTTGGGTGGAAAATATCTTGTCATCCATCCTTTTCAAGAACCTTGGGTTGCATTGATATGTGAGGAGGCACATGGATACCAGGGGCTTGTGGAACTTGAAAAGGATTCCTTTCAAGCCTAGGTTGTACTACTCCCTACCCAATCTAATTGAAAAATCCAGCCTAAAACAACTGGCCAAGATCTTGTGAATCAACATCAAAATGTATGGAGAACCTGGGCCTTTTCGAGCCCCTGTTCCAATTACCTCTCCCTCTGTTTCCTCGGCCATGGATACCTCAGCTGAAAAAAATCATTCCTGCATGCATTATTGATTAGCAAATAGTATCTTAAATAAACATACATGACAACCCTTCAAATTATGAAATAGATTTGGATCAACGATGTATCAGAATCATGCAATCCAATCCATACAAATTGTTTTACTGTTTATCAATGATGAATAAAAGGTCCTGGGATATGGGCAGGTGAAAGTAGTCTTTTCTTGATCTTCAGTTGCTATTTGTATTTGGTTATAACCACTAAACCCATCTAGGAACGAGAAATACTTCTTTCTGGACAAGGTAGGTATCCAAGACCTGATCAATAAATGGTAAGGGAAAATAATCCCTATGGGTGGCTTTGTTCAACTCCCTAAAGTCTACACATATTCTCCACTTATCATTCTTCTTGGGAACTATGACAAGTGGAGACACCCATTGACTATCTGAAATGGGGTATATGAGATTGGCTCGAAGGAGTTTTTGCAATTCTTCCTTTACAATATATTTGAGGGTTGGATTCATCCTTCTTTGAGGCTGCCTAACTAGTCCGATTTGGTCATTAGTGTAGATATGATGTGTGCATGTGTCAGGGTGAATGCCTTTCATGTATGTATAATTCCATGCAAAGGCATCAAATTGTCTTTGGAGCATTTCAATTACATGGGTCTTTTTTTCTGGTTCCAAACTGGAGTTGATATATAAAGATTTTCCTAGACTAATCTCAACAAGTTTAATGCTTTCTTCCTTCTCTGAAGAAGTTGGAAATAAAGTATATAGTTGGGTGATATCAGGATGCCAAGTTTGTTGAAATTCATAACTGAAAATAAGTGACAATTTTGCAAAAGACCTAGGATATTCAATGTAGTTTGTATCAGCCAAAAATAAACTCAAGACTTGTTCATCTTATTTTTATTGCATTCCTTTTATTTGTTCAAGTGTTAATAGGGGTCTGATGCAATCTTCCTCTCCATAAGGGTTTTCTAGCCAAACATGTATTTCTTGTGCTAGTTGAGCAAGAGGGAAGAGGACGAGATTTTGGCTATGTGTGTCATTGGATATAGTCATCTCGCCCGACCGAAAATTGATAAAGGCATTTGTTGTGGACAAGCAAGGGTGGCCAAGAACCACAGGGTGTCCTGGTTTGGAGGATGATTTAAAATAGATGACTAGAAAGTCTACTGGATATTCCCAAGAAGATGGTGTGACTGTGACATCATCTAAACTTCCAGTAGGGATAATGATTGATTGTTGTCCCTTGGGTATGGAATTACGTGAAGATAAAGGAAGAAAAAGGAGAATGCAAACTTCGCGGAAGACACAATGACTATTACTGGGTTGAAGTGAGAAAATAAGAAGAAAATATGGAGCAAAGTCCGAGAAAGAAATCCGTTGAACGAGGAGGTCGAGGAGGACAAATCAGCAAAGAAGAATGATCATGGACAACTCAACAAGAAGAAAAGGCCACCATTAGATGATTTGGAGCATCTTGTGAGAAGGAAGGAAAGACAGGTTAGTGAAGCCCTAAAAATATGGGTCAAGTTGACCTAGGGTTTTACACACCTAGGGTTTTGGACACCTAGGTCTCGTCCTAAGGATGTCGGTGAGTGATTGTAAAGTATAAATAAAGGTCACGAGGACCTAGTTTGTGGGGCATACAATATTGTTGTGTATAGTTTTATTGATTTTAAGAGTGATTATTGTTGTATAAGAGAGAAGTGTGAAGTGTGAGAGCCTTCTGGTATTGTAATATATTCAACTGGGTGCGAATATCAACCCTGAAGCTGGGTGCGCAGGAAGGGAAGAGAGAGAGAAGAGAAGAAGAGAGATATTCTAGCTAAGAGCACAGACAAGAACTGTATACTTCATATTAATATATTATAAAGCACAGTCCTGTGGCCATAGCCCTAGATAGAGGGTGAACCATGTATATTTTTTGTTGTGTGTGATTGGTATTCTGTCTCTATCATTGATATATTGTAATTGCATTACTGTTTTAGATTTGATAAGTAGATTTGTAGAGTAGATCCTAGCGGGTAAGCGATATATGAATGTTGTGTTGTTCTTGTATTAGATCCACTTGATATTCCCCTTAGTTGTAGACATCTTTGTCCTGCAACCCCCTCATAACTGCTTCGGGTGAGACTACAACTGCTTCGCAGGTGTTGCTGAAAGGGCCAGTAGTTAGGGCTTGTTGGTGCACTCTTGGAGCTGAACCCTAGGTTTGCCCTTGTGCCAACACTGACTTATATTCCAACTCTATCATGGTTTGGGTTGGCCTTAACTTGTTGATTTGGAGCTTTTTCATAGTGTCAAAAGGCATTACATTAATTGTTGCACCCAAATAAATGAGTGTGTTCGGTAAGGAATTATCATTAATTTCAACAGTGACTACTGGGTTCCTAGGGTCATTATATTTATATGGCATTTCAGAAATAAATTCAGATAATTGTCCTACCACCTGAACAAGGGGAGGTTCCTTGTTCTTCCTTCCTGGTTTCTTAAGGAAAATATCCCTTATGATTTTGGCATATATGGGGATATCCCTAATGGCTTGCAGCAGAGGTATTTTTACACATACATTTTGTAATTCATCCTCTATATCTTTGTGCAAGGGTGGCTCAGGTTTCTTCTCTAATAGTATTTTAGGGTAGGGTGGAAGATTAGTTTGTTGAGGCACTCCTACGGACTGAGAAGTGGGTGGAATATGAGGGGAATTCTCTCCTTATACAAGGGTGGTTTGAGTATTTTCTTGTTCATAATGATTATCATTTTCTTCTTGAATTATTACTCCAGAATTTGATTGATTTACAACTTTCTCGGATCTTAGTTGAATTTCATATGTGGGAAAGGTTTGGGATTTTGCATTCTGTACAAGGTGGGTGGGTCGATTATTGGGGTTAGGAATTGGCTGGGCAGGAATTGTTGTTGGTCTAGGAGGGTTATGGGAAGCTTGGATTTGTGGTTGTTGATTGGCATTTATAGGTACTTGTTGTTGTTGGTTAGGGTTCAAGGGTACTATGAATTTTTGTTCTACTAGAGGTGGAGGTAAAGATTGTATCTGAGGTGGGTTAAATCTAGGTAGTAATTGGGAAATGTTTGGAAGATACTATGGATATGTCAGGTAAGAGGGATTCCAATACATAGGTCCCCTCCAACCTTGTTTCCAAGGTTGAGTTTGAGCTTGCTGAGGTGTCCATTAGGGATAGGGTATTGGAGGAGGACCCCATTGTTGTTGTTGATATTGTGTATTAGGGTCATAAAATTCATTGGGGTTTTGTGCTCTCCAAGGCCTCCTAGAAGGGTACGGTTGTTCTTGTGAGACTCCTCCTCCCCTATAAATGGCTTGCAGCTCAAGAAAAGTTGGGCATTTATATGTGGGGTGCTCTAGTGTACACAGGCCAAAAACCGCTATGAAATTTAATGGGTATTCTTTCTCAAGGTGCTTATTTCTACATTTAGGACAAAAGATTGCAAAAACAACATCTTCTTCTTGTTTTGTTTTTTTTCAGTTTTAGGGCATCTAACTGGTTACTGATTGTGCTTAAGATATATGTTTTAAATTTTTCTAGTAAGTTTCCTAACTCAATTCTAGTGACAGTCCCTGAGTTTTGTCTTAAATTTATGCTAAAAGGATCTCTTGCTCCTTTGCCTATTTTAGCTTGTCCTCTTGAGTATCTCCTACAATAATGTGCAATTTCTACAAAGGGATTTTGATGCACATCTCCTGAACTTAGAAAATTTCACACTTCTATGAAGTCATCTCTAAGACCTTTCAAAAATACTATTCTTACTACAACTGGGTCTGTGGTGAATAATTTTGATTTATGATAGTTGTATAAGAACCTTTCTAAGTAGTCTTCAGGGCTTTCATCTTTGGTTTGTTGCATTTTGAAAATTTCATTTTTAGCATTGTCCTTACAATGCTCTTGATATTTCCTTGAAAATGTGTCTTTCATCTGATCCCATGAGAGAATTTTATTTTCTCCTAAGCTCATGAACCATCTCAAGGCTGAGTCCTTTAATGTGGCTGGAAAGAGCTTAAGTTTTTGGGCATCGTATGAATAGTTATAGCTTCTACATAATATGTCAAACTCGAATAAAAATAAATATGGATCTTCAGTTGGCATACCTTTGAAAGTGGGTAACGATGATAGTGGAATGTTCTTCATGCTGATTGTTTTGGAAATATCCAATATTGGAAACTCGAAGGTCTTAGTCTCAATGGCTACATTTTCATTTCCTTCTTCTTCTGCCATTTCACTAGATATCCTTCCTCCACTAATAGATGTTTCAGAAACTGGATTTTGTGTGTCTTCTAAGTGTTCAGTTCCTTTATCAGATTCACGTTCTATCTGCCCCAATACTGATTCTTCATTTCTAGGTCCTTCTTCTGGAGCCTCACTGGCTTCCCTTGAACTTCCTCCTGGTGGAGTTTTTCCTACACCAATGTTAGTTGAATTAGTGTGTGGGTTTGTTTTCAAGTCTTTAGAGCTTACAAATCTACCCTTATTATTTCTATATCTATGCATAAAATAAAAAATTGATACTTACCCAATTAAAATCCTAATGGAAGGTAAGAAGGCAACCTGGCTTCAGAGAACCCCACTATAGTGGTTGTGTGGCTCTTCACTCATGTCTTAAACGTTTTATCCTCCTCCCTCAAGTAGCCCTTGAAACCATTTAAAAACAAAACTAGGCAAACAATCTAAGCTAAAATCACTTCCTACCGTTTGTAACTCCCCGACAATGACGCCAAAATGTTGTGTTGCTTATATGATTTATATAATGCACACATTAATTATCAATCCATAATTTGTAATCAAATGAGTTACAAGACACCAGTAAGAGAGGTAATTATAATGTCACGAGTATAGAACTAATCTCGATTATGCAAGTTAGGAATAAAGCAAACTATCAAAGTAAAACACACTTTGGTTGTCTTTCACAAGGAGGCTATCTACTCCATTGTGGCACATGCAAGTATGAGATGGAGTCCTTTGACAGATCAACTCTGTTATCTGACCCATAAATCTAACTATGCAATCAAACTTTGAAAAGGAAATCACACATCAATCATCAAGGCATAACATGGGTATTTCAATAGCCAATATATTGGGTCTGTTGTGGATCATAATAATCTATTGTGAGCTTCACTAGTTCTTTTCCAAATATGTTTGGCTATTGCTGCCAACTTCTATGTTTACTAAGAGAAATCAAATTCATAAAAACATAAACAAGGCATATGCAAAAACAAAGTAAGTAAAGATCTTGAGCAATTTTATGAACTATGCTACTAACATATGAAACTATCAAAGATGATGAACTAAATTGGGAAATCAAAGCTACATCTAGTCTAACAATTACACTACTGAAATCAAATGCTAACACTAATCTACAAGAATGCTAACCTTTGTTGGGCGGTGGGCCCTTGCTGCTTCAATAGGTCAGCGGTTGGAGTCTATAGTAAGTTGGCCTTCAATCAACACATCACTCTTACTCAGATCTTAAAACATGAAATTAGACTATACTAACAACTCAACTCAGATTCATTAGTAAATGATCAAGATATGGAAATAAATGGCATTCTTCTATTAAACTTCAAACTCAAGATATGTTATACAATATGAAACGCTGCTTCACATGTTGTGTTATGCTATCTCTCTATATCTCCCACCATCCTTGCCATGACTATTTAAACAGTCTCAGTCGTGAAACACAAGGAGGTGAAATCTTTAGCTGATCAACAATTGCCAAATTTATACATTCGGTTACATATTTTAAGCTTCATCCTCATGACACGAAGTGTATGAGGATGAAGCAATAATCAAACTAGCTTAACATAGTCTTGCTAGAAACTTTGATGATCTAATAAACATTCAACAATTATCTTAGGCATGATCTGGAGATAAACTTTGCATACTCTGTTTCCTGTATTGGTACCAGATCATGACAGGTGAGATACGATAGATAGTACCGGATCCAAACAACATGCAATTGGTTGGTACCAGACTAAAATAATCTATGGACATTGGTACCAGATCACGACAGTGAATGATCTGCGAGTACCATATCTGAACGAGAGGTGCTCTTAGTACCAGATTCAGATAGTGGGTGATATGGCGCATAAGTACCAGATGGCTTGGCTGACATAGAAGTGCCAGACTTTTCCAAAGGTCAAAGGATACATATGGAAATTCAAAGATTAGTGCATGAAATATTTAATCTCTTAGCTTAATAAACCACAAAATGTATGAATTCAAGTATACTTTACCTCATGACCTTATAAGTGACTATAGATAGTATTATTTTTCATTTATCCAAGCTTAGGTAGGCCAAAAAGGTATAAATGAGGAGTATAATATGGTAATGGGGATGTCAATTCAGAGGCTCAACATTCCTCCATGCCAAAATCATTGCATGTCCTCATGCAACTGAAACATACTCAAAATTTTACATAACTTGAGACTCCATTCGCTTTGCTCCTTTGGATCAATGGTGTTTACAGATGAGGCTTCTCCCTTCAGCTCCCTTTTTATGACCCTAATATATTGCAAGAGTTTTAGTACCTTTTTGAGTCTATTTGAAGTCTCTTCATGGTCATCTTGGAGTTGTTGGTTGGTTTCCTTTAGTTGCTCGGTTTCCTTCTTGATATACCTATCCAGTAGTTGGTATTCCTTCACCTCTTGTTTTAGTTCATAGTTCTATTTTTGTATCTCCTCAATCTTCTTCTTCATCTGTTATTTTGTTAAGGTATTCATTGACTCCATTGTTTCCAACTAGATGTGTTTTCTTTATTCCACTTCTTCTCTGATCCCACACAAAGTAATAGTAACTTTCTCCTCATCTAAGCTAGGGATGTCATCCTGGGTTGATAGGTCTAGAGGAGAGGAGGTAAAATCTGTTGGGTCTTCATGTGCAAGAGGACTGGCAACTGCTTTTCCTTTATTTTCCATGCTCCTTGTGGTTCTCTTAGAATGAAGTGATGGATTATTATTCTCAGAAGTGTTAAAAAGTTTCCTCTTCCTCTTTTTCTTCTGTGGAATGGTTATAGGAGGTTGTTTTATAGGCTGTTCACCTTTATGATTTGAGATACTCTTCTCTTTCCTCAAGGGTTTTGATTTATGATCCTTCTTCTCAAGTTCTACTGCTGAGATCTCTTCTACTAATTTGGATTTATATTTCGATTCTTGACTTTTAAGAGCCTTGTTAACTAAGGAAGAGGGACCTACTTGTTTACTCGAAGAGTTATGAGTTTTTCGGTATTTTTGCATCCTAGATTTATCTTTTTGGCTCACTGCTTTGGAGGATGATGTAGATACCTTGTCCTTCTTGCCCTTTTTCTTCTTAGGTCCCTCATCTTCATCTAGAGTAGGATGGGATTCCTCTATAGGTTCATTTTCTGTGGAAAGGTGTTGAGTGATGAGGGTTTTCCAACTAAACCTTTGTTTTCTGATTTCATGTATAACTATCATTTTGATAAGACCCTGATCATAAATACTAGTCTTATCAGTTTTAGATAAGGATTTGACACCTCTCACCATCTTGTTTAGGCTCATCCATAAAAAGTATAGAAAGTAAATTTCAAGACCTCCTTCAAAGTGAAACAAAATCTTAAAGTGATATAGGAAAGTTAAAACATACTTTCCTTCACAAGTGACGAATCGTTGGAGACTGGAAAGAATTGGATGATATTACTCCTTGATATAGTTTCTAGAAATCCCCTTTTTTCCAATCAGGGTGTTGATGGTCTTCTTTTAGAAATATTTGGCACATTTCCTTATTGATTCCTACTCCTTTGAAATACTTGGCTCCTCTGGTAGGTAATCCCATGGCCTCTCTTAAAGTTTCTTCATTGATTGTTAGTTTCAGGTTGCCTATGTGCACAATCTCTCCATTATAACTCTGGATAAATGCATGAGATAACCCTTCATGACAACCCGTGAATTTTTCTAAAAACGACATCCAACCCTCTCTAGCATACTTATCTCTACATAGCTGGAACTCCTCGGTCTCCCTATAAATCTGGAAGACCATTTCATGTCTACTCACAACCATCCTTATAAACTGTGAGTGTAGACCAGGTTGTAGCGTAAGAGTTTTAGTCAACTGTGAGCATAAGGGTTTTGGTACCAGATATCACAGAGAGGAGTAGGCTCTAAAATGGATAAAGATGGGTATTGATAGGAAAAATAGTGATGGAGTCGATAATTCAAAAGGTGGGTTTTAGTAAATATGTTGCGAAGGAAATTAAGATGAGATGAGGCTCATCTGGATGGCTTCGCCACCCAGATAATCCATTTCATTTATGCTCATTAGTATAATTATGGGAACGAGATGTTTGGTAGAAAAAACATCATTGTTGTTTGGGATAGGCGATTGGACCTTTAAGCGGCGAATTTGATGTTGAATCGTGCAACATGATACGAGGTAGATTCGTGATTACTAAGGGTAAAGCACGTTCTTGGTTTAAGGTCATGGCTCATCATTACTAGACATGCTCATTTCAGTTCGTAACTACATTCACACATTTGATGTGATTTTTCCCTCCACATCTTTTCAAGCGCTTATGTGGTGAGTGTTAGGACCACATATTGTACCCTTTTTGCCCATACTTTTTGCCATTATTATACCCTTCATCACCTGTATCTAGAATCATATTATCACTTCATCCGATCACTCCAAGGTATACAACGTCCTTTCTCATCACTATATGTTTAATTTGTTTTGCATAATACTTTACATTACTTTTTGACCTAACCATTGATGAGAAGCGCATAAGTGTCCATATTTGCAGAATAGTATTCAAGGCCGATGCTAAAATACAGAACTATCCAAAGGCGCTGTTGAACCGATGCTGAAACACGGAAGCTGCTACACAATCCATGCTGAAACACGGAAGATGCTACACAATCCGAGGACGCACATGTTGAAACACAGAGCTTCTACACAGTCCGAGGATGCATGTGCCGAAACACGAAGCAACTACACGGTTCGAGGATGCAGATGCTGAAACACGGAGCTGTCACCCAGTCCAATGCAGATGCTGAGACACAGTAGAGACCGCCACGATGCTGAAACACGAGCCCTGACAGTTAGCAGTCAAGGCCGACATAGTCAAAGGGCGCGATTCACGTGGCTGAACAGCCCGTGAATCGCGATGCTGAAACAGCATCAGCAGCTATGAGAAGAAGCGGTTAACAACAATGCCTTGTCAAGTTCCTGTATTAGCATTCGGTTGCATGAGAATAGGACACCCTACGCTGATTTAGAAAGAAGATCCGATTTAGTGTA